>JAGFNQ010003231.1:88091-149498 GCA_024364735.1 Boesenbergia rotunda | reverse complement strand
AAATATACGTTGTTAATAAATATTATTTATGGTGGGTAAAAAATACATGTCGTTAATAAGTTAATAATGTTTAAAAATTATAACTCCTGAACCCTTTACAAACCTTTCACCGAATCCTTTTGGCTAAAATCATCTGGCCCAATGACAAAACCCTCTGGGAACATCTTCCCAAGATCTTTTTGTCAAAAACCCTAACCTCTCACTCCGTCGAGCATCTTCGCCCAACCCCTCTCCACCGAACATCTCCGCCCAACTCCTCTTGGGTGAACCCCTCACTGCTAAATCTCGGAATTTCATCAACCAGGTGCATCACTTCCCCTACCGCCACAGGCGGGTCTTCTAAATTCCAACGACCTCCATATCGTACATTCGCCCGATCTCAATACTTACCCTAATGATCTGACCAAGAAGCTATCATACGCCTTTGTCTATGTTGAAGTGGCACAATTTGAGTCAAACCCCTACATTGCTTGCTCTGCTACAGATAGCTCTTCCTCATCGAAAAGTATTTAGTTCCCCATTTGCTTTAAGGAGTTGGATACCGCGGCAGAGATTGCCAACAGTAATACTCTCCAACTTTTCTTTGCCTTAATTTTCTTCGTTTGTGAAGACATTACTTGTCAGAGATTCAATCTATTATCATGTGTAGAGGCCCTTCAACTAGTGGTTGTTGAGAATTGGACCACCAAACAAGTAAATAAATTACTTATATTACACCCACAATAAAGACACTACAATACTTTTGTGGTTCACTCATAATTTTAAGATAAAGAAGAAAAAGAATAAATCACACTTTTGACTCACAAGTTGATTTTTTATTTAATGATTGAAAAACTAAATACAAGGAGAGTATTTATAGTATGTTGGTGCCAAAAGCACCAGATTGAACATTATTTTGATAATGAAAAATGGTTCAAAGTTAAGTTTGTGTTGTGATCTAATGGATTTGCTAAGTGTACAGGAAAGTCCTAGTTCACCTAAGCTTGAAGTCTTGACCTGTAGGGTTGAGCATGAAGTCCTAGCCGAAGTTGGGCACCGAAGAGTTGACCGAGGGTTGGGCACGAAGACTTGGTTTCGAGGAATTAGGCATAAAGTCCTAGTCGAGGACTAGGCACGAAGACCTGATCCGAAAGATCAGACAGAAGACTTAGCCGAGTGAGGACTATGGACAAAAATAGACATGGGTCGAGGAACGGACGTCTCAAGATCCGAGAGTTTTGGAGGCCGAGCAAAAGTCCAACAGAGGAGCCGGTTGGCAAAAGGTAACTTCTCCAGAGTGGACTAAGTGAGGACACGTTCCCCATAAGAGAGAATAGTAGGTGTCGGTTCGACCTAGGATTTTATTTGAAATCTAAAGTTAGAACTAGACAACTCTAGCTGTCAATCATTCATGCATTTGTTATATATATTATTGCGTTCTTGGACTAACCTTGATTACAGGCTAAGGAGACCAGCTGGCTACGATTAGGGGCGCCTGAGAGGACTCAGGCGCCCATGAGCCATACACCTGAGAGGTCTCAGGAGCTGGGAAGTCAAGCACTAGAGAGGAGTCAAGCGCCTCAAAGGTGTTTTCTCAATAGTTAACGAAGTTGAGTTGGCGCTCGCTGGTTGGAGGTGTCACGTCAACTCCTAGGCGCCCCAGTGCTCCCAGGCGACCGAGAAGGGATAGAGTTTGGATGAGTCAGCGGATAACGACGTGGCCAAATCGTCAACATGGACAACACCCCTATAGCCTCTTGGGCGCCCGAGTACAAGTATAAAAGGGGTTTCACCCCCTTGCTTCCAAACATCAATTCAAGCGCTCAAAAACACAGCGATAAAGCTTTCATGCTCAAGTTCTTTGTGCCCAAGAACTTCAAGATTGATGACACGTCGCTCCTACAATGAAAAGATCGTCTCTTCCTTTAACTATCATTGGCATGATATTTTTAGTTCATTCCTGTACTTAAAATTCATCATATTTGTACTTCATTTTATGAATTATAGTTTTGCCCAACGAAAACGGTCAACGACCGTGGGTCTTGTAGTAGGAGCCATCATAGACTCCTAATCAAGTAAAAAATAAAGTGTTAGCCTTGTTTTTGACTTGTCATTTTTCATATTTCCGCTACGTCGAATCTTATTTACGTCCAAAAATACATAATCGATATTTATCCCCTCTATCAATCACAACGATCCCACAAGTGGTATCAGAGCGGGTTGCTCAATTTTGGTGAAACCACCAGTTGAGCATTTTTTTCGGATGTTCTTGTTATTTTTCTATCAAAAAAGGTATTCTTGCCTTTTTTGATATTTTTTCAGTTATTTTTCGATCAACAATTTTCTCATTTCTCGAAGTTGGTGCAACACCACTCGAGATTTATTATTTACTTCTATACCATGCTACTAATCCAAGACCAAGTCTTAGAACCAATTTGTTATTTCTATTTTTTTAAGAACTTTTCCATAGCCCAGCAAGAAGATTACAACACTGCCCGACCTCCTCTCTTCTTAGGAGGGGATTTCTCTTACTGGAAGAGCCGAATGAAGGACCACCTGAAAACTCAGGTGGAAATATGGATAATCATATAGGCTAGATTGGAATCCTGAAGAATGTATAAGGCGAACTTCTGGGATACACTGAGTGGGATGCTCCTCTGAAGAAGAAGATTGAAGCAAATGCTAAGGCAACATAGACCCTCCAGTGTGGCCTAACCAAGGAAGAACTCAACCGAGTCGGCCCCTTTGATAGTTCAAAGGAGCTTTGGAATAAGTTGATCGAGCTGCATGAAGGAACGTCGGACACCAGAATCAACAAGCAGGATCTGCTACTTAACAAACTCTACAACATTAAGATGCAAGACGACGAAACCGCTGCACAGCTCCACGCACATATCAAGAGCTAATGAACGACCTTCAGACCATCGGCCATAAGGTGAAAAACAAGGACTTAATAAGGTATGCTTTAAACTCTTTTCCTAGAAACTCTTTGTGGGCATCTATGGTAGATACTTACAAGGTTTCGAGGAATCTTTCAAAAATCAAATTAGATGAATTATTTTCGGAACTTGAATTACATAAACAATCTAACTCAATACAAGTCGAGATAGGTGTTGCTTTTGTTGCAGGTAAAGTTGCAGGAAAACTAAAGAAGAAAAAGTCACAACCGATACCTGAGTCTGATTCTGACTCAAAATTTGACGAAGATGGCATCGACCACCCCGAGCTAGTCAGAATAGCTCGGAACTATTACAAGATATTCAAAGGGCAAAGAAAGAAGAAAAAGATGGTTCAGCCAAAGGATGATCCAACTGAACCAAGCACCAGTCAAAAAGGTAAAACTGGCATCATCTATTATGAGTGCAACAAGAAGGGTCAATTCAAATTAGAGTGTCCCAACTTAAAGGCGGCCAAGAAGATACTGAGGAAGAAGGCACTCCAAGCAACATGAGATGAGTTATCTTCGGAGGACGAAGAAGAAACACCTCACTCCAACCTCCTCGCACTGACGATATCGAAAGAATTCGACACTGAGTCTGAATCCGAAGCAAAGCCAGAAGAAAGCCGTGGAACCAGAACACTATCAATGTCAGAAGACGACCGAATCACTGTAAGATATTTTTCCAAGTCTGAATTATATGATTTAATTTCTTATTTGTCATGTAAGTTGGCCAAAGCCAACGTCTGGGTTGAGTCCCTCCAACAGGAGGTAAAATCCCTAAAGGAGGAGGCCAACTCAAGCTCCTTGACTAAGACTATTCAGGAAGAAACCTCAACTCAAGTTCAACAACTTGAGGAAAAGAATTCCTCCCTGAAAATTTAAGTGAAGGAACTTAGAGTTGACCTAAAGAGGTTTACTTCGGGTTCCAAGAATTCTTAGAAAATAGAAATCCATTCTCAACCGATCTGGACTTGGCTACCGATCCAACTCACGGTATAGATCTTATTATTCTGTTTTGAACCAAACTAGAACCTGAGTCCAAGCATGGGTCCTTAAGATAAGCTTGATTAATCAAGCAGGACCAAATCACTATTGGATCCCCAAGAATAAAATTCATATCCTAGATAGTTCATATCGAGGCTTCAGTCTAGGGGAGCCAATAGAAAAATTCTTTTCATAACTAGATGATTTCCTTGCATGTTTCTCTAAATTTTTACTTGATGATTGTTTATTTATTTTTGCAAAATTGTCATGCTTAGGAATAGAAATAGTTAGATAAGGACCTGACTTGATTGAAACTTGCACAACCTAGTATTAGGGTAAGACGAGATGATAGTACGTTAGGGAAGCATGTTTAAGGAGTCAGGTAGGGTAAGGTGTACCCTATTTATCTTTTTAGTCAGGTGGAACTAGTTGAAGCTACCTCGCCATATCCTTAACTAGTTAGACCAAGGTTTCTCAAAGAGTAACTTGAAAATAAAGTTTCTTTAAAAGGCTTTGTCAAGGAAAAAGTCATTGCTCCGATAACCAAGAAGGCCCCTGTGCCTCGCTAAGACATGGAAGTCGATTATTGAAATCTATTTTCAATTTACTACTTGTTAAACTTGAATCTAACTCAAGGTTTAATCAAATCATAATTTTTTTACTTTAATTCAAATATAAAATTTAATGCATCTCACAAAACAGATAAGGGTACACTATTTTGCACTTTGAAATGGGTGAGATGCTTAGGGCCTAAAAGATTTGTCCAACCCAACCAATTTGATCTTTAATCTAATTAACCTAATTTTTCCAACTTGAATTTCAAATTTTAACTTAATCCTAATTTTCAAAATTCAAATTTAAATTTAACTTAAATATTTAACTAAAGTTTTTTTTTCAAAAAAATTAACTTAAATATTTTTCAAAATTTAACTTAACCATTTTTTAAAAATTTAACTTAAACATTTTTCAAAATTTAACTTAAACATTTTTTCAAATTTTAACTTAAATATTTTTTAAAATTCAACTTAACTCAACCTAATCAGATTAAGCTAATGGAGCCAAACCCTGTCTCACAGAAATACCCATAAGAGTAATATGACTGATAACACAGATTACGTGGGACAGACTAGGCAGTGAAACTCAATTCATCTATTCTTATACTTCTGAATTATTGCTTAATGATTGTTTATTTATTTCTGTAAAATTTTCATGCATAGGAATATAAATGGTTTGATAAGGACTTGATTGATTAAAACTTGCACAACCTAGTATTAGGATGGGGCGAGATGATAGTACATTAGGGAAGTCTGTCTAAGGAGTCAGGTAGGGTAAGGCGTACCCTATTTGGTTTCTTTAGTCCGGTGGAACTAGCTGAAGCTACCTTGCCACATCCTCAACTAGTTAGAACAGGGTTTCTCAAAGAATAACTTGAAAATAAAATTTCTTTAAAAGGTTTTATCATGGAAAGGGTTGTTGTTCCAATAACCAAGAAGATCCTTGTGCCTCGCTAAGACCTGGAAGACGATTATTGAAATATATTTTCAATTTATTGATTGTTAAACTTGAATCTAACTCGAGGTTTAATCAAATCGTAGTTTTTTCACTTAAATTCAAAAGATAAAATTTAATGTATCTCACAAAACAGATAAGGGTATCCTGTTTTGTCACTTAGAAAATATGAGACGCTTAGGACCTAAAATAAAAATTAGTCTAATCCAACCAACCTCACAACCTAATCAATTTCACATTTAATTTATTAAACATAATTTACAATTTACCTTATTTAAATATTTTTTAAAATTCAACTTAAATATTTTCCAAATTTAACTTAAATATTTTTTTAAAAATTCAACTTAAATATTTTTCAAATTTAACTTAAATATTTTTCAAAATTTAACTTAAACATTTTTCAAAATCCAACTTAAATATTTTTCAAATTTAATTTAATCATTTTTCAAAATTCAACTTAAACATTTTTTTAGAATTCAACTCAACCTAATCAGATTAAGCTAAAACCTGTCTCCCATAAATTCCCATAGGAGTAACATGACTGATAACTCAGATTGGGTGAGACAGACTAGGCAATGAAACTCAATTCATCTATCCTTATACTTCTTCATAAATGGATCCAAATCAGGGCACTTTATGTGTAGGAACATATAGATTTGGACCAGTGGATGCTAGATAGTGGATACTCCAGACATATGGTTGAAGACAGATTGAAGTTCACCAAAATCAAGTACAAGAATCTAGGTTCAGTGGTATTTGGCAACAATGTCACACTTAAGGTAATTGGTTTAGGTAATCTTGAACTGAACTTTAATTTCATTAATAAAAAGGTGTTATTGGTTGATTATTTTAAATTTAACTTACTTAGCATTAGTCAACTTTGTGATAAATTTTTAAAATCAACCAATACCTTAAAACACCGAAAATATTGCATGCCACGATAATGTGGACGTATACAAAATTCTACATTTGTAAGAGGAGGTTTTACCTATTAATTTTATTATTTTGTCAACCTTACTTTTGATAAATAAAATTAATAGTTGGTTCCTCTTTGGCCCTACAAATAATAGTAGTGACTCCGATTGGGAGGATACTATTATTTGCATCTAAGTGTTTACCATTACCTGGTACCAAGGCAATTACTTAGGATTATGTCCCTTCCGATGGGGAAAATCACACCTCCTAAATAATTTTTTATAACCCCTTTTGACCTAGTGATCCGCAAAACAAACTCATCCGATATGGAGGAAGGCATTCAGAGCCAACACGCAAGTTTGTTTGCATCACTAATCAAAATTGTAATGGAGGCCACGAGAATTAAAAAAACCCTCTCCCACTTAGTTATTTACATTGAGGAATTTTTCCTAGCAATCACAACATGCATATTAAAACAAAAGCAATAAATATGGAAAAAAATATAATTTCCAACTATCATGGTCTTTTGTCTTCCAATACGTCTCCCGTCGTGTCGCCATCTCGTCTCCTCCTTCTAGATCCATGCACAAGACATCATAGGAGCTCCGAGCCGAGAAAAAAAATTATTTTTAATTTACATCCATTTATCCTATACTCCATGAAGGAGTGTACAAAAATCTAGATCAAAAGTAAACTAAAAATAAAGAGCGGCTAAACAATGTCGTATTTAATTATAAAAATTAAATACTAATCTAGCCTCGTCAACCCCGAGGATTCAAAAAATATTACAAACACACAATAACATCCAATCACATACATACATATGACCATAATAGTGGATCTTATACCTGCAACAAAAAGTTAGCCTACACACATCCTACTATTATCCGGCAAAAAATATATGATTAAATTGCATGAAAGTAACCGAATCCAAACACACAAAACTGGAAACCTCGCTCTGATACCAATTGTTGGGTTTTAGGCCCTTGGATGGTGCGCATGGAATCTATCCATTGTCATGTTCCCGGATTAAAATTTCATTAATTGAAATTAATCCGGACATATACGAAACTTCCAAGTGACCGTTTCGTTGTCGTGCTAATGACTTGCGCGATTGCTTGAACAAACTTGTTGTTCAAGCAATTCGACTCTTCTAGTCGGTTAACCGCGGAAAAGACAACGATGTAAGATCACCAATTTTTGTGTTTTACAATCGGGGTCCAAGTTAATTAATGAATAATTAACAACAACGAGGAAAGATAAAGAACAAGAATGAATAAGATAAATTCATACCTCTTGATCTTCTATTGTATGACCTCCCTCTTCTTGGACGTCGTGTGGGCGACGATCTCCCAAGAATTGAAGCCTCCTAGACCACACTTCTCTTTCTCTCTTGCTTGCGCCAATCCACAAAGGAAGAAGAAGCTTTCTTCCTCTCCTTTGTGCCGCCAGCCACCACCTCTTCCTCTCCTTCTTGTTGCATCGTCGACCACCACCTCCACGAATGAAGATCCTCGCCGGCCACCAAGGAGAATTCTCCTTCCCTTGCTAAAGCCAGCCACCAAGGGAAACAAAGGGAGAGGAGTCTCCCTTTGTGTGTCGCCCAACCCTAACCCTAGGGTTTTACCGTCGGCCAAGAGGGAAGAAGAGAGGAGGAGAGAAAACCAAGAGATTAAACCAAAGAGTTATAAAACCAAAGAAGTTATTTTTTTGGGTCTAGGCTTCATGAGGTATTTATAGGCTACAATAGGGACCATGAGGACGAGTTGGTTCTTAGCCACCTAACGGATTTTTTTAGCCACAAAAAACTTTTTTAGCTACAAAAATTTTTAGCCATAAAACCGAATCTGTGTATAATGATCCAATCCACTAAAGGATCATTATTGAATTACCTCACCAACCCCCATAATAAAATATGGGCGCCAATATATTATTTGTACAAAATTCTCCCCGTGTTTAAGATATCGCATGCCCGTTAATTAATTAATTAATCTGATAAGTAATTAATTAACTTCTAACTCCATGAGTAGTACCACTCAACCTTATTATCATGCCAGACCAAGTCTACATGCAGGGTTTACATGATAAATTTTATGAGCTCCTCAAGGGGATATCATCATCCTAAAATAGGACACAATTTTCTCCTATAATCAACGACACACCATGCAAATAATACTATTTCTCAATTTACCGAGCCTATCAATTTAATGAATAAATCTCGCCCACTGGTAAATCAAAGAAATAAATATTAAGTACATATGCCCGTTATTATATCGGGATTAAGAGCATGTACAAAATAATATCTTGAGGTCTGATTCAATTATATAGTTAGTATAAATTAAATCACCTCAAAGTTGGTCCGCTCAATACACTCAGAGTGTACTAGTGTAACTCTATGGTCAAGACAGACTATATCAAATTACACTACAACCATGCCTATGGTTTGTCCAAGACCATCTAGGTTGTGAGCCTCTTCTTATACTCAACAAGGGACTGATAACATGATCTTCTGTATGACACCACACACCATGTTATCTACAGTGTAAAGTATTAGATAACATGCACACACATATATACAGATATAAATGCAATCATAATCATGTGATTCTTATTCCAAAATGTAGATGTTCATACAAAAAGGCTAGGTTCTTAGTATACATCCTAACAAGGTATATATCCTAAATACTAAAGACTACTTAGGAAAATTTTAATCAAAATCAACCCTAGGAATTTTTGTAGGGTACTCAACCATAAGTAGAGCATATAGGGTCTATAACAAACATACCCTTAAAATTGAAGAAACTACAAATGTAATATTTGATGAAAAAAATGATAACAACACTAACTAATTTACCTAACTTAATCAATCAACCAAGCCTAAACAATTCAAACCAAGACTTAGAAAAAAGAGAATTAATATCTAAATGAAACTCAAATCAAACCGTTGAACGAGTAATTGAACCAAATCAAACAATTGAACCTGAACAATTTGAACCATCTTCTAGGACTAGGACAAATCATCCAACTAATCAAATCTTAGGTGACCCAACTTTAGGTGTTAGAACAAGGTCAACCTATAGAAACCTAAGTTAAGTTGCCTTGATTTCTAAGATTGAACCCAAGACAATAGAAGAAGCGTTACCTGACCCAGACTGGATTATAGCTATGCAGGAAGAGTTAGCCCAATTTGAGAGAAACCAAGTTTGGGACTTAGTACCAAAACCAGAAGGTAAAACTGTGATAGATACTAAGTGGGTTTTTAGGAATAAGATGGATGACAAAGGAGAAATAGTAAGAAATAAAGCCCACTTAGTAGCTAAAGGGTTTAGTCAAATCGAATGAATGGATTATGATGAAACCTATGCGCCTGTAGCTAGACTAGAATTAATTAGGATGCTTTTAGCTTATGCAACCCATAAGGGATTTAAATTATATTAAATGGATGTTAAGTCTGCCTTTCTAAATGGATTTATAAAGGAGGAAGTCTATGTAAGTCAACATCCAGGTTTTAAGGACTTAGAACATCCTAGTTATGTTTTCAGACTTAAAAAAACCATATATGAACTTAAACAAGCACCTAGAGTCTAGTATGAAAGACTATCCAATTACTTAGTTTCTAAGGGGTTTAACCTGTTAGTAATATGAGAAAAGTGTCCTAAGGCATTTGCCTTATGATTGTAATCATTTACTTTAATAAATGAATATTCACTATTTGAGTATACATGTTCGTGTATTTGATTGAGATCTTAAACTCATTTACTGAATGTCCGCAATATAATTCACAGCATGAGAGAATTATTTGTCCCTTACTTCGAGTTACGCGAGGTATCAAGTAAATTAGTTTACTTTCTACAAAATTTTAATTTATGATCATATCTACACAATATAAGGTTGCATGCTAGATACGTGGTTAAAATAATTTGAGAAATTATTTATGCTAAACCTTCCGCTGCACGTAATTAAATTTTAAAATTACGAACACGTATCCATGTCAACATGCACCCGGTCCCAACATAACCAAGGCCAAATTGATCCAACCTTGTTTGTTAAATCGTTAGAAAATAATATTTTCATTACCCAAATCTATATAGACAATATAATTTTTGGCTCAACCAATACAAATTTTTTAAAGGAATTTATCAAAGTAATGGAAAATGAATTTGAAATGAGCCTTATAGGTGAGTTAGCATTCTTCTTTAGACTTCAAATTAAATAAACTAAAGATGAAAATTATGTTCACCAATTTAAATATGCAAAAGAATTAATTAAAAAATTCAGAATTAAATACTCTAAAGACATTGATACCCCTATGGCAGCTAATGTCAAATAGATAGTGACCCAGAAGGAAAACCAGTGGACTTAAAACACTTTAGAAGTATTATAGGTAGCCTACTTTACCTAACCGCTAGCAGACCTGATATTTTATTTGTAGTAGGTATTTATGCTAGATACCAAACTTGTGCTAAGGAATCTCATTTAAGTGCTGTCAAGAGAATCTTTAGGTATATTAAAGGCACCAAAAATGTAGGAATTTGGTATCCTAGGACTTCTAATTTTGACCTATTAGGTCACTCTAACTCAGATTATGCAGGGCGTAAACTAGATAAAAAAAGTACTAGTGGAAGTTGTCAGATGTTGGGTCACAACTTAGTTAGTTGATGCAGTAGAAAGCAATAATGTGTTGCAGTATCCTCAACTGAAGTTGAATATATAGCCCTGGGAGAATGTGTAGCTCAACTACTATGGATAATGCATACCCTTAAGGACTTCCAATTGATCTACAATAACACTAAAGTCTACATTGATAATATAAGTTCTATTAATATTACAAAAAATCTCATTCACCATTCCAGAACTAAACATATTGAAGTAAAGCACCACTTTGTTAAGGATCATGTAGCTAGGGGTGAAATTGTACTTACACACATAGAATCAAAATCTAACCTCGTTGATATTTTCACTAAACCACTACTTGAGTCTGAGTTTAGTTCACTAAGAAGGTAGATAGGAATGTGCTCAATAGAATAACTTATTTATTCACCTATGAGTTTTTGATAATTCTTGTCATTTTTTTAATCATTTTTCAAAAACTATTAACTATTTTTTAAAAAATCATTTTTTTAAAAAAAATCATATTGTTTTTCTTCTTTTCATCTTAGTTTTTCAAAAAAAAATTACCCCCTTTAAAACTAGGGATTTCTTTATTATAAACTTAGCTAAGGACTTAACCTTAGTTTGCATTCTCCTATATATTTAGAAGCCAACATTTCACAAGTACATTAGGATACTTTGATTCACAACTTAGACTGGGTTGAGGTATTTAGGTCTATGCCTTGACTCAGAATGCTTTAAGTCAGTGTAACAAGAGTAGTTGGGGCAATAAATATAATTGAACATTAATCAACTTAAGTAATCAAGAGTAGAAAGTTTAACTTGATCAGACTACTTAACTTAACTAACCCAAGTAAATGTTACTATTTTATAATAGTTAGAAAGTAACAAACTGGGTTAGACAGGGACCCAAGGAATTGAGATTTGATTATTTTTCAAATTTTGTCAAAATTATTGTATGGTTTACTTTTCTTAGACTTAAATCATGCTTGGACTCAATAGAAATATTAACTTGGTTCAAATTCAGATCTTAAGCATTAATTCTGGGTTATTGCTTAATTATTTCATAGTTTGTCACTACAACTTAGCATTTGCTTTCATAAAGAAAAAAATAACTCTTGACATTTTTTTGCTTAGAATTATTTTTCAAAAAAAATTTATATTTTTAAAACTCATAGGCTCTGATACTCAATTTTTTTCCTTTCTCCTTAATCAATTTTTTCTCAAAAAGGGGGGAGTAAGGAAAATAATATACTTTCAAAGAGTATCTGTTTTAAAATTTTTTTTGATATAGCAAAGGGGGAGCAAAAAAAATAAAGTTAAAAAGTAAAGAATTTTTTTTTTCTATTTTATCTTTTTAAAATTATTTTCTTTTTCAAAACTTTGTTTTTCAAGGTTTCGAAAGAATGTTTTTTAAAAAGAAAACTCTTTTTTTTTCAAAAATTGGTTTCACTTTAAATTTTACTCAGAAGTTTTTAAAACACTTTTTTAAATGTATACTTAGAATTATTTTTCAAAATAATAAACATTCTCATACTTAGTATTTTTCAAAGAAATTAGAAAATCTTTTAAACTGAGAATTGCATGTTTTTTTAAAAGATTCAGGAGGAGAATTTCAAATCAAGGGGAGCTTTATGCACTATTTCAATTTTGCAAGATTTTCTTTTCAAAAATTGTAAATGTTTTAAAAACCAGGGGGAGGTAACTTATCGAGGGAGGGGGGGGGGGTTTAAATCTTTTAAAACTTTTTCAAACCTTTAGTAAAATTGCCTTAATCTTGAATATATTGCTTAACTATATTTCATTTCTTGCTTATATTTTTTTAACTTAACTTTTGAACTAGGTTGTCATAAATCAAAAAGGGGGAGATTGTTGGTGTCGGAAGTACCAGATCGAACCTAGATTTGATAATGGCAAAGGGTTCAAAGTTAAGTTTGTGTTGTGATCTAATGTATTTGATAAGTGTGCAGGAAAGTCCTAGTTCACCTAGGCACGAAGTCTTGATCTGCAGGGTTGAGTACGAAGTCCTAGCGAGAGCTGGGCACGAAGACCTGGTTCAAAAAATTGGGCGCGAAGTCCTGGTCGAGGATTGGGCACGAAGACCTAGTTCAAAAAATTGGACACGAAGTCCTGGTCGAGGATTGGGCACGAAGACCTGATCCGGAAGATCGGGTAGAAGACTTAGCCGAGCGAGGACTACGGAAAAAAATAGAGACAGGTCGAGGAACGCACATCTTGAGATCCGAGAGTTTCGGAGGCCGAGCAAAAGTCCAACCGGAGGAGCCGGTTGGCAAAAGGTAACTTCTCCAGAGTGGAGTAGGTGAGTATGTGTTCCTCGGAAGAGGGAACAGTAGGCGTCGGCTCGACCTAGGATTTTATTTGAAATCTAAAGTCAGAACCAGACGACTCTAGCTGTCAATCATTCATGCATTTGTTATATATATTATTGTGTTCTTGGACTAACTCTGAATATAGGCTAAGGAGACCAGCTAGATGCGATCAGGAGTGCCTGAGAGGACTTAGGCGCCCGTGAGCCAGGCGCCTGAGAGGTCTCAGGCACCCCAAAGGTATTTTCTCAACAGTTGGCAAAGTTGAGTTGGAGGTCGCTTGTTGGAGGTGTTACGTCAGCTCCTAGGCGCCCCAGTGCTTTAAGGTGCCCGTGAAGGGATAGAGTTTGGCCGAGTCTGCGGATAACGGCGCGATCGAATCGTCGATGTGGACGACCCCCCTATAGCCTCTCAGGCGCCCGAGTACAAGTATAAAAGGGGCTTCACCCCCTTACTTCCAAAGATCAATTCAAGCACTCAAAATCACAACAATAAAGCTTCCATGCTCAAGTTCTCTGCGCCCAAGAAGTTCAAGATTGACGACACGCTGCTCCTACAATGAAAAGATCGTCTCTTCTTTTAAGTGTCTTTGGTTTAATATTTTTAGTTCATTCCTGTACTTAAAATTCATCATATTTGTACCTCATTTTACGAATTATAGTATTGCCCAATGAAAATGGTCAAGGACCATGGCCCTTGGAGTAGGAGCCGTCATTGACTCTGAACCAAGTAAAAAACAAAGTGAGCCTTGTTTTTGACTTGTCATTTTTCGTATTTTCGCTGCGTCGAATCTGATTTACATTCAAAAATACGTAATCTATATTCACACCCTCTATCGATCACAATGATCCCACATAGTACTCACTATGCAATCTAGACCGTTCAATAAAAATAAATCCTAGCTATAGAAAAGTCTTATTCTTATCCATTGAATAAGTGAAATACTACCTACTACACATTTATTTCTACAAGTCATCATTCTTATCCATTAGATAATTCATATCCATGAGATGAAAAAAAAATATTCCTATCCATAAGATTTAACCTTATCTATTGATGGGTTGGGATGGATCTTCAACACTCCCCCTCAACACCAACCCTTTGTATTGTGCCAAGTTAATCACGAAATCTTTTGAATTTATCGTGGTTTATTTTGTGAATCCACTTGCAAGAAATGAGTTTCACATCTCTTGGTTTTGGTATGAGATCCCAAGTTTAATTTTGCTATAGTGCATCATTCTCTTCTTTCATAGATGTCACCCACTCAGAACATTGTGATGCTTCTTTAAACGTCTTAAGCACTATTGTTTCTTCAACTATGGTTGCATTTGCATATTTTGGATTTGGTCTTCGTGTTCTTGTTGACCTTCAGAGTTTAGATTATGGAGTTAATTCTTCCATTTCACTAAGTCTCTCTTCTTCATCTGGTTGTTGATATATGTCGGTTTGCCAAGGACTCTGAACCACTCTTTGCTATACATCATCATCATTGGGATCTCCTGATTCATCTGAACTTGATTGAAGTTGAACTATATGCTCCTTCATCTTTTGTTGCAATTTGTCTTCAAAGTCTTTGGATTCTAGCAACATCTCCTTCTCCGAGGTCCACCAAGAAGATGCTTCATCGAACACTACATCTCGTGAAGTGTAACATTTTTCGCTCATTGGATCGCAACATTTTCATCATTTTCTTTGGCTATCGTATCCCACAAAGATACATCTAATAGCTTTCTTGCCGAACTTGCTTCATAAATGATCGAGAAAAAATACATAACATACACAACCAAATACTCGAAAGTAGCTAACTGTAGGTTTTATATTCCATAATTTCTCAAAAGGTGAAATGAATTCTAACCTTGGTTGAGGAAGTTTGTTAATGATGAAAGCTACAATCCTCATTGCATCAGACTAAAATTGTCAAGGTTTATTCTTGTCATACAGCATACTCCGACAAATTTCTGCAAGATGTCGGTTCTTTCTTTCCGCTACACCTTTTGTTGTGGTGTGTTGGCACATGTGTATTGATGGTATATTCGACTTTCTATTAAGTGTTGAGAAAACTCACTTGAGCTATATCCTCCCCCACTGTCTTTGTGTAAGAAGCGTATCTTCTTTCCCAATTCTCCTTCAACTAACTGCTTAAACTCTTTGAACATTGAAAGCAATTATATTTTTCTTTCATAAATAAAATTCATATATACCTTGAGAAGTCATCAATGAATGTCACCATGTATCGCATATTGTAAGTACCCCGGGTTGGTTTTGATGTGGTCAACCAAGTCAAGTTAGGTCATATTGGTTTTTAATCCCTATGACTAAGTGTGCAGGAGCTTAGGAGCATATGAAGTCGAGTGGAAGATGCAACAGTCGAGAAGGATGACTCGGGAAGGGAGTCGACGGACTCAGTGCATCCGAGAGACGTGGTGTTCTACGGAAGAGTATGCCAGTGGACCGAGAAGGACGCATGCAGTGTCCGAGGGACAAGAAGCCGGGAGGAAGCTCTCTCAAGTAGGGGTGTAAATGAGTCGAGCCGCTCGTGAGCCGCTCGCGAGCCGCTCGGTCAAAACTCGACTCGAGCTCGGAGTTGACCGAGCTCGAGCCGAGCTCGAGCTGGCTCGTTTACAATTCGAGCCGAGCCCGAGCCAATTCAAAGCTTGCTCGATGGCTCGTCGAGCCTTATCGAGCCAAGCCTGGGATCTATCCCAGGCTTGATAACATTGTTTTCCATAAATAAATAAGAACTTGATGAGGTATTTGTGGTTAGAAGGTTTCGGTGGATAGCAGAGGTTGCAAGTTCGAATCACACCTTACCCCATTTTTATTAGATTTTTCGGCTCGAATTTGGCTCGAGCTCGGCTCGAGCTCGACTCGAGCCGAGCTCGAGCTCGATTTTACTAGCTCGATCGAGCTCGAGCTCGAGCCGAGCTCCTTTGGTTTTCTCGAGCTCGAGCTCGAGCCGACCTTTGGCTCGGCTCGGCTCGACTCGTTTGCAGCCCTACTCTCAAGGAGAAGGTCGAAGGAGAGTTCGGGTGAGCCCAACTCTGGAAGGCCCAGAAATCACCCACGATGATCCACTGGAGATTGGTCAACAAGTTACTGACCAAAAGTCACTCGACCGCCCCTATGCATAGGGGTGCTTGAGCGCTATACGGGCGCCTGAGTGACTCAGGCACCCCTGTGAATACAGGCACCCGAGAGCTAATTTTATCCACCAGCTAGCCATTTGAGAACGTTGCGCTTCGGATAACCCTCAAACCATGTGTCAGGCGCCCTCAAGCACTCGGGCACTCCTATAGTGCCACATCAGCAAACGAATAAAATTGACCGGGGTTATAAATAGGCCCCCAGGCTCAGTTCCAAATCACTCATTCAGCTGATTCACAACAAATAATTTTCTTTGTAGTTTTCCATTATTTTTTTGAGCTTTCATTTTGTATGAGGCTTCTTCACCCGAAGGTGTTTATTCAGGTGATCTACGCTATACTTACCTTGGATTAGCAATCATCCTAGTTGCAACCAAGTAAATATCTGTGTGCCTCTTTTTCTATTATAGTTTTTCTATTTATGTTTGCTTTATTTTGAACTAATCAACATCTTTGTTTAAGCAAAAACAAAAGATGGAAGTTTTTATTTTCAAGAGCAATTTACCCCCCTTTTGCCGACCAACGATCACCGTCACATATCACTAATTGATGGTTGCTTAACGAGCTCAAATACATCAGAGTGAACTAACTCTAATGGTTCCTTTGCTTTAAAGTTTGACTCTTGATATGGTAATTCGTGTGCTTTACCATACTGACATCCTGTGTATACTGTGTCTATTCGTACTTCTAGTTGAGGAACCTCTTTAAGCATTGACCTTTTCATCATCATGTTTAACTTGGAATAGTTAACATGACCTAACCGCATGGGACATATTTCTGTTGTTTCACTTTTTCTTGTCTTATCTATATATGCAGACTCTGCTGACATCACATAGAACGACTCTAATCGTTGCCCCTCCATTTTTGGTGTTTCTAAAATTTTGAGGTTTCGATATACCCTTACATTTTCAGGACCAAGTAGAACATAATGACCTGATGATGTTAATTGAGTCACAGATAACAAATTCTTCTTCATTATTGGGACATGATAGACATCTTAAAGAGGCACTTGGTTAGAATTATATTGAGGTATAAATACTATTTTACCAATATGAGCTATTGGTAACCTTGAGTTGTCGGCTGTAACCACCATACAAGCTCCCTTGTATTCAGATAAGTTTTGCAACTTTTCTTTGTCACCCGTCATGTGATTTGAGCAACATGAATCTATGATCCAGTCATTTTTGTAATAAATCTGTTCTGGCATTGTTGTGAAAGCTAATTCCTTTTCCTGCATAGGCATCAAAGCTTCAGCTTGTCAGTCATCTTCACTATTCTCCATAGAACCGGAAGTAGCAGTATTACTTTGAGCAAGCTTTTTCTTGGATCAACAATCTTTTGCCATGTGTCTTTCCACAATTGTAGCACTCGCCAACAAACTTTCTACAATCACTATAATTCTTTGGGACTCCTCCTGGATGAGAGCCTCCATTTCTTTGAAAACTTTTCACCTTGTTGTCATCTTTTTTTATCCACCATCAGTGTATCGCTTGAAGTTGCCCTTACTTTTGTTGGTGTAGAGGGCTTCCTCCTCACCTTTTAGTGAGTCTCCTCCCATTTGCTTAGTCATAGTTTCTTGATCTGCAAGTAAATTTTCAAATTCAAGAAGCGATGGTTGTGTTGGCCATCCTTGTATAGCAGCAACAAACCCTTAAAATTCTGGTCTCAAATCATGGATAATTATTCTCTTTATCCTTGTTTCTCCAATAGGAGATTTTGGATCTAACTCTAAAATTTTACAACATATCAACTTCACCTTGTGGAAGTATTGGGCAATCGTCTTGTCACGTTGCGCTATTAACAATAGCTTGTTCTCCAGAAGTTGCAGTCTTGCATCATTCTTCTTTAAAAAAAGTGTAGAAAAAATATCCCATATTTCCTTTGGTGTTTTGACATCTCGGATGTGCTCCAACATTTCTTTTTTAATTGTGATCTTCAAAGCAAACATTGCTTTACCCACTTTAATCTTCTATTTTTGCAAGATGTCATTGGCATCTTCTTTCGGTTGTGTAGCCTTACTACTACCGACAATCTCCCAAAGATCTTAACCTTATAGGTAAGACTCCATGCATGTTGTCCACGTATTGTAATTTTCGTTGTTGAGCTTCTTGATTCCTCCTACTATTTGAAGGTCGCCCATTATATCGAAAAGGCTTTGATTATACCAAACAAGTTTGATTAAACCTTGTAAAGTATAAAACTCCTTACAATTCAAGATAGCTCCACCAAGAATAATCACTGATCGGCTTGACTCTGATACCAATTGTTGATAATTGGACCACCAAACAAGTAAATAAATTACTTGTATTACACTCACAATAAAAACACTATAATACTTTTGTGGATCACTCATAATTTTAAGATAAAGAGGAAAAAGAACAAATCATACTTTTGAGCCAAAGTTGATATTTTATTTGATAATTGAAAAACTAAATACAGGGAGAGTATTTATGGTACTCACTATGTAATCTATACCATTCAATAAAAATAAATTATAGTCATAGAAAAGTCTCATTTTTATCCATTGAATGAGAGAAATACTCCCTATCACATATTTTTTCTATCTCTTACCAATGGCGGAGCCAAGAATTGAGTTCTACTCGGGCTAAAAAAATCCTTTGAATTGAGATACCTAGCATAATGAATCCTAATGGTTCTTCAATACTCTTCACCTAAATAGACTTGGTTTCCCTGTAAATATAAGATTTTATAACTATTTTTGTTATCAAACATAAGGTATTATTGATGTAATAATATCATATTATTTTGTTTGACCTCAAAATAAATTAATAGAATAGGAAATAACACAATTAAATTTATCTCCAATTTCTAGATTTGATAATCCAGAAATATAAGACATAGATGATGAAAATTAGTCTTAGGGTATTGAAGATCATTTTTACAATAAAGTGTCATCATAATTATGTTGCAAACAACAAAAAATCATTTACAACTCACGATGAATAATTTCAAAAAAAAAGCAAAATAGTGATTTTATAGGGCTTACACATATGTAGTAATTAACAATCGAATTAACACCATTTATTACTAATTAACCATCCAGATCTAAATATCTAAAAGTTATCAATTTTGCCTCAACTAGTTGGGCATCCAACACATGCAGGTCGTGCACACACATAAATCTACTTGGTTCAGTACAAATTCAAATCCTGAATTTGCACCCCTCCTGCACACCCATGCGTGAGAGAGAGTCTTTCCCCATGTATTTGTTCACAACTAATATATTTGTGAAACAATTTAAATCAATCAATATACTTTAAAACTTTCAATGTGAGATTAAAGTCCGATTCATATATAATGAAGCCTCTTTCTTCTTCATCTTCTTTTTCATTCACTTGTATCTAACAGGGTTATTCTTATCCATTGATGAATTGGGGTTGATCTTTAACAGTGATTTCTCAGTGCATGCCCAAAGCGAAGGTTGTCCATCTATGCGACTCCATCAGCGAGTATGTATGCTTTCTAGTTTAGGACTGTATTTTTCACTCAGTTAATGTGATAGCAATAAAGTAAAGTTTTCAGTTGTTGATGCCTGTAGTCAAACTGGTAATGTGTACAAGATTTTGAAGAGAAAGATTGAAAGGGGCGTAGCTTTTCCACCATGCATTTCGATCAATAACGCCGTGTGCCATTTTTCACCTCCTTAGGGCATCTACGACTCGTTAATCGAACGTTATAACACTCGATTAACGAGCCATCCCCGTTAAAATCATTATGGGAGCGCGTTAATGTTTTGACGCGGATGAACGCGTTCAGATGTTTGAACGTGTTCATCCGCGTATGACTTGACATCCTGATCGGTCAAGCGACCGATCAAGAATGACATGGACCGATCAGGTTGTTGCCTGATCGGTCCAGGCAATTAAATCCCTCAAAAAAATATAAAAAAACATAAATTTTAAAGATTTAATATTAAAAACATAATTTTTTTAAATTATCACTCTAATTAAGGATTTAATTGGGAAATCGATTACGGGTCTCTCCAATCGATTGACATGTCTCGTGGAATAATATGGAACAGTCATTTTAATCGATTGGGGTTGTCATAATCGATTAAAAATAACACAATGGTCACCCAAACGGCTATAAACGACTAATAAACGATCATCAACGGTTATTTTAATAAAAAAACTGCTGAATTTGTATTTTATTATTTAACTTTGTGTTAATTTATATGTTATCTTTTAATTATATGCAAGTGTAATTTTTTTATGTTGTTCTCTATCATTTCAAAATTATGATAATAATTTAAATTTTAAATAATGATAAATATATTTAAAAATATTATTATTATTTATTTTAAATAATAATCATTTAAATTAGCAAATAAAATTGAAAATAAAAAATATGTAGATAAGAAAATGAATATGTGAGAGAATATATATGTTAGAGAAAGTATACGTGAGATAATATGTATATGGTATGTGGGCCCCATAAATAATGGGGGTTCTATATTTTTTTTTGATGATGTGGTAGGTATTATAACGTTAAAGGAATTAAACGATTGCGGATGCCCTTAGCAATGACGAGACTGTAGTGGAAGAGAATGACATCGTTAAAATGTATATGTTGATAATCATGATTGTTTTGTGACTCCACGATTTAGTTCTTCCGATCAGGTTTTTTTTTTGGCAATTTGTTCTCTGTGTTGCAGTGACATGGGGTGTCATATTGATGGGTTTATTGCTGTGGTGGCGCCCACTCATGTTATACAGGAAGAACCGGTGAATGGTAGAGCAGCAGATGTGTTACTGCTGCCAATACTGCAGCAGAAGTTGCCTTGCACCTTTTGAGGCTAGGAAAAAAGGTGCCTTTATATTTGACAAAGATGAACTCGTTAATAATCTTTCCTAACTATGTTGAGGGATTTTGAATTTAGTTTCAAATATATGCATTGGAAGACCTTACAAGACTGCTCATTGTTCTAAGTCAACAGTTCAAGCCACGTTGATGTTAATTCCAACTTCAATATTACTACCATTTGGTGCCTATTTGACCAACTCAGTGTTGTGTCTTGCTCATGGTGATTGACGTTCAACTAATTTGTAATTTATGAAAATTAACTTTTACAAACAATCAGTGTATTAATTCTTGAAGGCAGTTGGAATAGCAAAGGAAATTGGGTTAATGATATCCAAAAGTGTTTAAACTATTTTTCATCATTTGAAGCATCATAAATATCAAACTTTAGATATATTATAATCTTGAGAATTGACTTTATGAAATCCTTTGCTGAATTACTTATAAATGGTTTATTTAAGAATATTCATCGAGGCTTATCATGCATTTCCTTATTTATTACCATATTTTGATTGAATACGTTTTTGTCCGGATCCGTAAGAACATGAGCATTTCTATTTTTTTATTTTTTTTAAAACTTTCAATTAGATCTATTCGAAATTGACGATTAAATGATATGAAATCGTCAGTTCGATGATTCCTAATAGATCGATCCTTAATCTTAATCTTCCAAGATGATTATAATTCACGATTCAAAATTGTCAATTCACGGTTCATGTATGATTTATAAATAATTCATCACGGTTCAAGATTATTATATATATATATATATACAATAAAATTATAGTTTTTTTTGAAAAAATTACATTTAAAATTATCTAGATGTCCTCTTAGACAGGAGAATCAAAACTTCTATAATTTTTTTATTTTTTATACTTTATGGAGTAATAATAATAATAATAAAAGAAAATTTTACTTTTTTAATCTTCTATTAAAAAAATGTACTTTAGTATAAAAGAAAATTTTAGATTTTTTATTCTCGTAAATGAAAATTTTTGGTTAATTATTAAATAATTAATTAATAATTACAAATATAAAATTGATGTAGATTAATTGGTTAGGATATTTCTCGGGATGTAATCGAACCGAGCTGAGTCGAATAGTAAAAGGCTCGAGTCGAGTTCAAGTTCGATTCAAATTTTAGTTCATAAGCTCGAGTTCGGCTCATAATAAAATTAAATAACTCGATCTCAACTCGAGTTATGCTTGAAAAAAACTTGTTTAAAAATTAAACGAGCTTAATTGGAGCTCGATTAAAATAAATAATTATAATAATTAATAATTATTATATTATTTATTGTTTATGTGATATTTAAATATATATAATAAGATAAACGAGCCTCTTTAACAAACATGTTCGCGAGCCTCTTAACAAACATGTTCGTGAGCCTCTAAACAAACATGTTTGCGAACTCATGAATCAAATACTGTTAAGCTGGAGCTCAGCTTGATAATGTTTTCCTCGAAATTGAGCTCGAGCTCGGCTCGATAACTTAATTGAACAAACTCGAATGAACTATTTTTTGAACTATGACCCGAATAGCTCGCGAGCGGCTTGGCTCGTTTACACTCCTTGATATTTCTATGTGGGACAGAAGATCTAGCTTCAATTCCTTCTAAAATAATTCTTTTTTACTTATTAAAAACATGGGGCACAAACTCTTTAGGTCCCGAACTTGATACTATATTGGTGATTTTGATATCAAAATTTTGAAAAAACTTTCATAGTCCAAAGTTGAGCATTTATTTTTTTTAGTCCTAAATTTTAAAAATAATAATTTTAATACCATGCAATAGGAGACACCTCATGTCTTTTTTTTAAAAAAATTATGATTGAACACTATAACCAAATTGGAATGGTGAACCCTAGGGGGTTTCGATTTTTAATTTTAACCAAATTGGGAAGGCAAACCATAGGAGTTTTTGTTTTTTTAATTTTGTTTAGCTTGAACACTATAACTCAATTGGGAAGGTGAATCTTATGAGTTTTCGATTTTTAATTTTTTTTAGCTTGAACACTATAACCCAATTGGAAAGATGAACCTTAGATTTTTTGATTTTGATTTTGATTTAGCTTGGACAGTAGAACCTAATTGGGAAGATAAACCCTAGATTAAAATAAAAATAAAGTGTTAACTTTGAGACTAATTTTTTTTTAAAAGTTTGATATCCAATTTTTTTTTTAAAAAAGTCAAGTTTATTACCCCAATGCTTTTTTCCTCATAAAAACATTCATCTATATATATAAAAAACCAATTGAATTGTCGATGATTTACAATTAATTGACCAACTTGAACCGTAATCGACATTACGATTTAGCTCGTCGAATTGGACCAGCCCATTGACCTGGTTACGAGCTAGACCTGACTCTCGGCCCTGGGTCATATCTATTTTCGATTATGCCAAGAAAATTTTGTTTTTAAAATTTAAGGATTAGATTATAATATTAAGTATAAAAAAATTCATATATATATATATATATATATATATATATATATATATATATATAAGGATTTGATCTCCTGAGCGATAAAAGCTGCGCGCCCATGCGCGACAAGCTTCCTGATCGGTCAACTGACCGATTAGGCACTTGCCTGATCGGTCACTTGACCGATCAGACACTCTCCGAGGGCGGCGAGCCGGTGACTAGCAATGACGGGCGGAGGGTGCAACGAGCCCGACGGGTTCACATGTCCCTCTTGGTTATAGTATGGTGTTCGAGGCGGCTGCTGGAGGCCGCCGTAGGTCAGCAAGCCCCGACGGGTTCACGTGCCCCTCTTGGTTATAGTATGGTGTTCGGGGTGGCGGCCGGAGGCCACCGTTGGTCAGCAAGCCCCGACGGGTTCACGTGCCCCTCTTGGTTATAGTATGATGTTCGGGGGCGGCGGCTGGAGGCCGTCGTTGGTCAGCAAGCCCCGATGGGTTCACGTGTCCCTCTTGGTTATAGTATGGTGTTCGGGGCGGCGGCTGGAGGCTGCCGTTGGTCAACAAGCCTCGACGCATTCACATCATGTCCCTCTTGGTTATAGTATGGTGTTCGGGCAGCGGCCAGAGGCCACCGTTGGTCAGCAAGCCCCGACGGGTTCACGTGTCCCTCTTGGTTATAGTATGGTGTTCGGGGCGGCAGCCGGAGGCTGCCGTTGATCAGCAAGCCTCGACGGGTTCATGTCTCCCTCTTGGTTATAGTATGGTGTTCAGGGTGGCGGCCGGAGGCACTTGCTACCCTCGGAGAGTGCTTGATCGGTCACGTGACCGATCAGGAAGCTTGTCGCGTATGAGCGTGCAGGTTTTGTCGCTCAGGAGATCACTCCTCTCTCTCTCTCTCTCTCTCTCTCTCTATATATATATATATATATGTTCCGGAAAGAATTGACGACGATGGCCAGTCACTAGAGTTCTACCCCTGTGGAAGTTGCTGCGGCGGGGAGGAACTTAGGGTCCAACAAGGTTAACACGAGCGTTAGGGGACACGTCGGCAGGGGCCTGGCGGAGTCCACTCCGACTCTCATGTTAGTGTCCGTTCGAGAAGTAAAGGTAGCGAGAAGTAAAGAATGTATCTAGAGTTGAGAGAGTGTAACCCCCTTAACTGAGGGGTTGGACTACCTTTTATACTGACGTCGACAGACTAGACGTAGCCCCTCGATCGGTGCCACGTCTTCGATGCTTAAGTCACGCCCCCCTCTTTCAGCGGTGATTGGATATCCTTTGAAACGGTCTGCCCCATTATCACGCTTCCACCAGTTGCGATATTTAAGGGTCGTGCAGACCTTTTCTAACGGGGATGATTATCCGCACCGAGAGGGGGGGGTCAATACCCGAGGTCGGTCATTGCGGGGACTCCACCTCCCGAGGTGAGCTCAGGGTCTTCGTGCGATATAACTCTCGAGGTGCTCTCGGGGCCTAACCTCCCAGGGTGCTCCCGAGAGAGGTCTTCGGGCTAACCTTCCCGGCTGCGTCTCCTGAGGGGGGCCCCGGGGCCCAGGAAGGACGGTCGCTTCGATCCGTCATGTCGTGCCCCGCGGCTTCTTCATCCTCCGTGCTGGGCACGGACTATTCAACCCTATCACAAGTCCCTCCCTTCAAGTCTGATCGAAGGAAGTGTGGCTGACTGATCGGACTAGTGCAAAGATGAAGAAGCTGCGGGCCTTCGTCTTCCTTACTTCCCTTGTAGTTATAAGGGGCCTTTGGATTATAATCCTTATCCTGAGTTCTATGAAATCCCTCTTAACGGCCTCATCCTTTTAAAAAAAGGATATCCTGACTCTTGAGGTATTATAATGATGTCTGTCTCTTCGTTATAAACGCGCATGACTCTTTTCTGAGGGCGATAGGGTACCCTGGCGAATGCCTTTTTGCTACGCGTCCCAACGGCCATCTCCACAAGTTCGTGCGCCGCCTTGGCCGGCTCGCGACAAGCGACTGCCTGTGCACGGCGGTTTCTCACTTTCCACGTGTCTCTTCCCTCTTGCGTCCAGGCAGGCGGGCGCCTGAGTATAAGAGGGGAAGGTGCATATGTTAAGCCTACTTCCGACTCGGCGGCTGGGTGCACTTCGTCTTCTTCTCTCGTAAATCCTCTTTTGCGCGTGAGTAGTTTGTCTCCTTCTTGTCTTCTTTCTTAGGGATTATGGAAAGCTATCACACGGAGTGGTATGAGTCCGCCTCCTCGAGAGTGAGGCTAGAGGCCTTGCAGGCGACTATCGAGGCTTATGGCATCTCGACCGAGATGGCAATGGTCATCCCCAAAGTGGATCAGACGCCCGTGGAGCCCCCTGCAAGCATGTTGACCTTCTTGTTGAGGCAATCTGTGGTCTGGAGTGACCAAGTGTTTTGATGTTTGGGCAAAGAGTTTAAGTTAGGTTTACCCTTGTGTTCTTATATGTGTATGTTGAGTGTGCAGGTTGTACAGGTTACACATATGGACTTGATTGGACGGCCTCGGTACGGTGAAGGGTGGCATGGAGACAAGCTGGAGGCTTGTGTGCGCACCTGAGGGACCTTGGAGAGCAGGGACGATGAGCTGATGGGCGCGGACTTCGAGGCATGCGTGAAGGATGGCATGGAGGCATGCTTGAGGCTTGCGTGCATCCGAAGGACGGGAGCCGAAGATGAAGAGGGCGCGAAGGCAATAGTCGAGGCTGCGGAGGAGGAGTCAGTCGAGTCGTGAGGGTATGAGTGCTGTGTGATTGTACTCGAGAAATCTTAGGGTTCGAGTGTGGAGTGGAATGTACTCGGGGAGTGTAACCCTAGGATCAACAGGGGTACCAGTCGACTGCCCTGGGGGCAGTCGACTGGTAGGTGGCTGGTGAGCTGGCAAATTCGAACGTTGGGGGTGGCTGGCACCAGTCGACTGCCCTAGGGGCAGTCGACTGGTAGCGAGAAATCAACCTCGAGTCCTATTTAAAGAGGACTTCGTGGTGGCTGAGTTTCGTGACGAAACAAGCTTGGTTAAGGCTTGTTAGTAGTCTCTAGAGTCCAGATCGTGTACTTGGTGCTGTGGCGAGGTTTCTCCACCCATAAGGAGCGACGAGGACTAATCGGAGGTTATCCGGGGAGTGATCCACCGACGGATTCTTGGATTAGTCACCCGGCCGGGGTGGATACCAAGTAAATAATCTTTGTTAGCGTTGTTTGTTCTTTTTATTATTGTTTCCGCTGTGCAACTAACAACGCAGGTACAAGAAAGATCCGAGATTCGCTATTCACCCCCTCTAGCGTACGGAATCGATCCTACACTTCTTCTTAGGGCAGATGGAGATAGGGCTCCGTTTCCCTATCCTTCCTTTTTTTCACGATCATAGCCTCCTATTTTGGTATCCCCTTCACCAGATGACTCCTAATACCTTCGCCCAGATGGGAGGGGTGTATATCATCTTCAAGCTTTTTGATCTTCCTCTGACTCCTCATCTCTTTTATTCTTTCTTCGTCCCGATAGGGTCTAGAGGGGTCTTTAGTTTCGCAACATTACCGGGCCATAGGTTTTTAAGGGGGTTTTCCTTCCTCGCATAAAGGGTGGAAGGAGAAATTCTTCTTCATTAGACTGTCGTCATTACCCTTCAGTCCCCTATGTTGGATAGAGGATTTGCTGACTCCTCCAATTCTAGGGAACTTTCTTCATGGTCCGGTGTACCAGCGTGCCAAGGAGATACTCTCGGGTATGGAATTCAGCAGCCCGGGGTTGGTGCATAGTGAAGAGCTTATGTACTGGGTGGGCCTCAACCCTAAAGTGACGCGAATCAACCCTTTCCTGGGTACGTTCATCTTTTTTCTTCAATGCCTGTTGGTTCTGACTGATATCCTCTATGTCTGGCAATTGCAGAGGAAGTCATGTTCGCCAAGGTGATGTGCATGCTCATCGGATGGGAGGAGGCCAATAAGGAGGCCTTGAATCCTCCTCCGGTCACTCCTGATGCTCCACCAGCTCCCGCAGAGTCCCCTGAGGGGGTTACTGTCTCATCCCGTGGGGTCACTTCACCCGAGAGGGTCGAGGCTACTGTTACATCCCCGCAAGTTGTGCGCCGAGGGTCTTCCGATCGACAGTTTGGCCCTGCGGCGGATCTTTCCTCTGGGGGTGGCTCTTCGCTGAGGGCTGTCCGTCCAGAAGGGATTAGCGAGGGGACCTCCCCTCTTATTATTTCTTCAGCAGTCTGGTCTACTGGGCAGCAGAAGAGGCGGCTCCCCAAGGGCTTGGGCCCTTCATAGAAAAAGCTGCGTTCTGCACGTTCCTCTCCTCTTCCCTCGGTGCCCGAGGAAGCGGCTCTACCTGCTGAGGTAGTAGCCTTTGTACCTGCTCCATCGGCTCCTGCTCCGACGGTGGTCGTCCCAGCGCCTCCATCCTGCTCCATTGACTCAACTACGTTTTCCAAGGTTAAGGAGGTGTTACGTACCCAATACTGGATGAGATTAGACCGACTAAGGAAGAAGTTGGATGCAACATTGGAGGGCTCCATGCAATCCTTCCCCCTGGTGCAGTTCAAAGAGGTTCCAGCTGAGGGGTTTTGTCCGAGGGGACATCTAGGTCCGAGGAAGACGATTCCGGCACCTCTAGTCTGCCACCTGAGGCCCCCACCATCGAGCGACTTCCTCCCCATCCGGGTTTGCCGTGGCCTGAGGAGCGAGGGAGTACCTCTAGAGGGGCGGTCGTACGCGTTTCGGCAGGCCCACTAACCACTCTTCGGGAGACCCTCCTGAAGGTACAAATTTTGTTGCATTGGATATTCTCTTGGCCACTACCTGACCTCTTGGCGCAATGGCAGGCCGCTGAGAACTACGTGACAGCTGATTGGGGTCTGTATTCCTGGCCCTGGGTTGAAGCCTTGCTCCGCCGAGCATTGAGGGTGGAGCCTACAGCTGACCACGAGCGTCGGGCAGGATTGATGCAGGCGGGGATCAGCAGGGCTCTCCGGGCAAAGGTCGAGCACCTGATGATCCTCTTGCAAGACAAGGAGCAGGCTCTTCAAAATTCCCGGCACAGAGAACATCTGGCGTCCGAGAAGGCTGTGAGTGTCACCAAGGACCTGCTCCAGGTGACGCAGGAGAGAGACCAGCTCCAGGCGAGGGAGTTGTCGGGCGACATTCGGCTCATGGTAGCCTCGGCCGAGAGACTAAACTCGCGCAGTCAGGATCAGACGCAACAACTCAGTTAGAAGGAGTCTGATCTCCTAATGGCCACCGACCGCACGCCCATCCTGGAGGATGACCTGGTCCAGGCTCGGTCAGATGAGCGTGCCACGTCGGTGAGACTCAAAGAGGCATTGGCCGAGCAGGCAGAGATGTCTGCCGAGCTGGAATGGTTGAGATGTTCCTATGAGGCTGCTGAGGCCGAGCTCCTTACCCTTCGAGTTGCCCGAGCTTCTAGCTCCAAGGAAGCCGAGGCAGGCTTTAAGGTGATTCTGGAGTCGGATGAGTTCCGCACCATCGTAGCCGCCTAGGTAATGCAGCGCCTACACCAGGGCTTCCACGAGAATATCGATAAGTTGAGGAAGGATCAGCTCCTCCCTCCTGATGTAGACCCGCGATTGTAAGTGCCGTCTATGCTAGAGAGGGGTCTTCTCCCAAGTCAGCGGAGCCCCATATTTACTTGGGGTCGGGACCTATTGTAGCAATTTTTGAACTAACGCAATCACTTTTACTATTCCTTGTGTATGTGCCTTTGCTTGCTGCGTCCCGTGTCTTCGCTTTACGGGCTTAACAACCAGTTTTTTGTTTCGAGGTTGATCCTGAGGGTAGATCCCTTCTGAAAATTCTACAAGTCAAACCTTTATGCCTGCATTTATGTCCATGATGGGTCCCCGCCGATGTTTCCTTCTGAAGTATGTGAGCGACTCCTGAATCGTCACCTCCGCCTTATATGCAATCTTCTTGAAGGGACTCATAAAGAGTTGTGGGTTCCGAGGTGCAGTGTGGCTGTGTTGGTCGAAACGACGCTTCGCCGTCTATTGCTGCTTCGGCGTTCTCTTCGTATTAACTGCACAGAGAGGCAGCCCTCACTATAAATAGGGGGAGAGGGGTGTACCGTCTCCCTCATCCCTTCTATCTGCTTGCTTCTTTTTGGCTGGATGTCCCCTCTCTTTCCTTCATTCTCGTCGACATCCAAGCTGCCCAATGCCGAGGATGCAGGATTGTTCTTGGCTGAGGGACCCCTCAGAGGTAGAGTCTTTCGTAGCGTTACCCTTACCGGGGAGCATGGTGGAGATGAGGCCTAAGATCTTGCTGAAGATCCTGGAGGATGTGGGACTCTCGGATCATCTGAGGAGTTAGAAAAGACCTTACATGGCTCGCCAGGGGGCATGGAGGAGATGACGTATCCTAATGATTGCCTTCTCCTGCGCCAGCAAACACCATCCTCTTCCGGATCCTTGTTTTCCCCATGTTTTGGGCAGAGGATGGTGTTTTATGGGATACGTCGTCACCAAGAGGGGAGGGGCCGTAGCCGCTGATTTTTCTCTTTCCCTTTCTTCTTTTCGTTGAGAAATTACGGTTATTGTTCCCCTTCTCCTGTTAAGGCAATTCTTCATTGCGTCTTTACACGCTCCGGAGAGAAATTGCAGTCGCTATTTCCCCTCCTCTTTTTTCTGCCTTTAGAGCATTGTACTCGGTCGCCTCTTTGCGAGGAGGGGGTCTTCGGAGGGGGTCGAGCTACACATGTGTTTCCTCAGGTGTCCTCACCCGTTGCTGACTACTCGGATGGAGTACCCAGAAGGTGGAAAAGATTCAAGGACCCTGTTAACAGGCTTCCGCGCCTTGCATACTCAGAAGGTGGTTCCGAGCCTAGCGAACCTACAGGAATGGAGCTGTAGAGAAGAAAAGCCCAAGTAGAAGAGTGCTTTCTCTCTTCCACTTGTATCTTAATAATTCTCTGAGATGTTGTTCTCCCTGTACTTTTCATATGAGGAAAACATCTTTATTACCCTGTGTATGTGTATGCCTGGATTATATTTTTAGAGCATTTTTCTCATGTTCCCCGGGTCGGGCATGCCACTTTACCATTGCTTCCGTAGAGCCCCCCTGTCGTTAGGGATATTATGAGGCACCCTGGTTTGTATCCTTGGTGGGGATTCTGAAACAACCCGTCCCAAGCCTAAGTGACCCGGGCATCGGCTGCACCGTGGGGTATTTGGGTTTTGGATACTTGGTCGGGTGCGTCTGTCCCAGACCAAGCCTAAGTACCCTGTGTTAGTAGGAGCCCTAGGGCCAATTATGTGATGATTGACTAGGGACTTTTTGTATCATATTCTATAATTATTGAAGGCATGGTTATTATACTTACTATATTTTTGTGCCAAATAACTAAGTATAATAATGTCCTTGTGTAGTAGATTCTTATCTACATTATATCGATTGGTTGAATCGATAGTGAGATAATGTAGAGACACTACACTAAATTATTCCTAGTCAAGCATTAATATTCAGGGACAATATAAATGCATGGAGACTAGCATGCATGTCAATTGATGACTTGAACTCATAAGTCATGGATATGTGATATCAAATTGACACATGGGTATACATTAGAGAATGTGTACCGAATTGACCCGCCATAAGAAAGTTTCATAGATTGTCATATGAGTGTCATAAACTTTCTCATGTGACTATTGGTATGAATAGTCCTTAGACCTGAAGTCACTACGGTTCCCTACATAAGGAGTTATGTACTTTGGTATCATCAAACGTCACCCGTAACAGGGTGGACTATAAAGGCGATCACTGGGTATGTAATGAATTATGCGGAGGGATGTGAGTGATGTAGATGGGGTCTATCCCTCCCATATGACGGGAGTGATATCTGTGGGCCCTTTGATCAAGTAGGACTACTGAAACGCATGGTCATGCTTAAATGAGTCAATATGAGATATTGAGCTCATTTGTTTGAGTGAGTCTACTCGAGGATCAAGAAACATATAGATTGATCGAGGATGACACGGTCTATGCCTCATTGGTCAATCTAGATATCAAGGATAGAAGGACAAAGTCGTACATTATCATAGTTACGGAGGTTTAGTCGGATCTCAACTTTTCTTGTTACTTGGGTAGCAATGATGCATTGCTAAATACCTGATAACTAGCATTTTATGTCATTATATTTGCTCATTTACTTAGCATTTTTTTATCCTCTCGTACGCTTAAATCATGTTTATATCACATTTTACAATTAGGATCTATTTTTGGAGCTCATTATAATTTCCTCTAAATTTTGGCATTATTTCATGATTTTTGTAGGGAATTAAAGATGAACCTTAGACCAAGGCTTGGATCAAAGAAATTGGACCCAATGCTTGTGTTAAGGAGCTTGGTTCAATTTAAGGAGCTTGGTTCAATTTAAGAGGCTTGGTTCAAGTCAAATGAAGATGGCTCACTTCATCCCACGCAATTTGGACCCAAGAAGAGGAAAGCCCATCAACATTATCCAATCCTTAAGCCCAATTACAACCCTTATTGGATTCGGATCTAATTTCTTACTCCTACCTCCTACCCAAAACCCAATAACTCAATAAGAAACCCTTTCCTCATTCACAACCTCACGCTAGGGGGAAAGGGAGGAAATCACGCAAGCATCAAGAGGAGAACCCTAGCGCACGCCACCCATCTCCTCCACCCGCCTTCACCAAGGGCCGGTGGTCATCTCCTCCACCACCGCCGACCGATCATCTCCTCTCCCTCTCCACTCCATCAACATCTCCTCCTTCTCCTCTTCCGGTTGGGAGCCCAAGCTCCACCAACGCACCATCTTCTTCCTCAAGCCTTGGACGCAAGCCGCCACATCTTAGCTCTCTTTCATCCGGATTAGAAGAGAAGATCTCCCTTCATCCATTTCCGGCAGCCCTTCTTCCGTTTCCGGCAGCCCGCTTCCAAAGCCATCCATTGTCATCCATCCGACGATTGAGGAAGAAGCTCCGGCCATCCTTGCAACTTGATTTTTGCTTGTTGTTTGTTTCTTTGAGTTGGATGTTTGTGTCAATTGATGAATGCTTGTATTGAGCTTGATTCCCCATGTTTGGGTTGCAAGTACTGATTAAATTCTTTCATGCATATTAGGTGTTTGATGAAATTTCCCAATCATTTTTGTTACTTTAATTATTCAACTTAGACTAGTTTAAATTCTTGTAATGCATTTCATATTGAATGGTAGTTAGTTGTGTTTGTTCTTTTCTTAATTAAGAGAAATTAGGTTAGATTAGGTTTCGTTCCATGCTTAATTTAGTATATGTTCCCCAAGTATTCATTGAAATGCCCCAACCAATTGTCTTAGTTTAGTTTTGCATTTTCTTAGCTTTGATTCTTGCAATGTTTTGTTAGTTTGATGGCCTTATATTCTCTTATGGTTATGTCCTTCGGTTGTATGCAATTAGGTTAGATTAGGTTAAGTTTCATTAATGCTCTATTTCCTTAAATGCTTCCTTTATGTTGCCTTTCGTTTCCTTGTCAAGTGTAGTTAGGTTAAATTAGATTTTCTTTTCTTGCATTGTCTTTCATTAATTAGGATTAGATTTCATACTTGTTTTCCTATTTCTTTTCGTAGTCTTAGTATTCAAATCCAAACCCCCAGGTTAATATCCCAAAATCCAGAAGCAATAACTTGGAATCCTAAGATTATTAACCTATCATTACATTCCTTGAGAGAGACGACTCGAGTTACTCTATACTGCATTAGTTTAGAGGAGTTCGATACTTTAATTGTATTTGAAATCGTAACACGACTAAAATGGTTATCAAATTTGGCGCCGTTGCCGGGGAGTGTAGTGGTGTTTGATAATTTTAGGATTGTTTCCCTATTTTTCCACAAGAATTAAAAAAAAAATAATTATCATGTGTTTTAATGTTCATTCATTCATGTGTTTGATATCATATGCTCCTGAGTCTTCTAATCTTGTTTATTAGTGTTTCAGTGTAAGACTAGGATAATTTTTTTCAGTTCAATATGGATTTCTACTCTCAATAATTTGGAGGCTTCAATGAATATCACAATTCAGAAATTGGGGGAGTGGAACATATATGCACTAATTGTGGTAGTCCATCTCATCCAGCTGTTATATGCTACCTCATCCAAGAGACTGCTAGATTTCCTCAAGAACCCCTGCATTCCCAACATCAATATCAAGATACCTATGATCCAGCTCCTAGCATCTATAATTATGACTGGGGAAATTACCCGACTCAGTACTTTCAACCTCAACAGATTCCAAAGCAGCACGGATACTTCCAACCCCAACAGTCAGATAGGTATAACTCATTTTCTAATTCCTACAATTCTAATTGGGGGGATCAGTCATATTTCAAGTATGAGGATACACAAAGTAAATTTACTGAGCAATATCCATCATATCAGAACCTACAGACATTCCAGGATGATCCTATGCCTTCATGGTCACATCCGGTTCAGCAACAAGAACCGGAGTTCCCACTCACTTTGGAGCCCTTTGTCACTCAATTTCTTCAACAATATGAGAAGAATTTTCAGCAGCTTAGCGCTCAGCTTCAGCAGCAATTTGAGAGGGATTTTCAGTAATTGAGCACTCCATTTCAGCAAGATCAGGAAGACTATAGATAGAATCAGAGTAGGACTAATGCTTCCAGTCAGAACATAGAGCAACCAATTGGACAGATATCCTCCACCATTAGTCAGATGCAGACTGCAGGGACCAGGATCGATGTTCAGAGAGGATATTCTAGTTCAGATGAGGCAGAGGAGATATTAGCTATAGAGACAGCTGAGTTGGAAGTAGAATCTGATCCATTTCCAATTGTAGATGACTCTATAGGTGTAGGGGATTGTACTGAGCCCCAGAGATCACCTACATTGAGTGACATATCAGAAGATTCAGAGGATAAGTATGGAAGTGTAGGGACTTGCATGGTGGAAGCAAGGACCCAAGAATCACCTCTTTTAGTTGTATGTCCACCAGCACCTGAACCTGAGATGGAGCCTTTACCTGACCAAGAGGAGGCTGTAGCGACCCGCCTTCTCTGCCTTAGACGGATCGTTACTTCTGTCTACTTCTCGACTCTAATGCACGACTAAAGAATGCGGAAATCTTTTTTTTTTCTTCTCAATTTAAATCTATCTATGATATACTAACTCTAATAGTCATGCATGATACCATGTCACACTTTCTTCCTCAAAAACTCCTAAGATGAAACTTATTGAAACTTGCCTCGCCCAACTCCACTTTCGGGTATCAGTCGACTGATACTGTATCAGTCGACTGATAGGCCTGAAAACAGAATTTTCAGATTTCGGCACTTGCTTCAAAACTCCACCAAACCTATAATTTCGAGCCAAATAGAATCATGACACCATTTCTATACTCTAGGCCAGTTTTCCAATCAATTTAGCCAATCAAAATGAATCCATAAACTTGTAATTAGGACTTTTGCGGGATTTAGCAAGTTATGAAAATCTATATAAACTTTAGACTAAAGATTGTACCAAACTTAACTTCTAACCATTGAAACTCATCACACAAGATTCTAAAACATCACTAAGGCATTATGAAATGAGAAAGCAACTTTTCTAAACATATTTAAGCAATAAAAACTTGATTCAAAGAGAAATTAATACTATCTTGGCACATGCATCTATTTCTCTAACAAAGTACCAATATTTCAAACTACTCACACTTCTACTCATCCAATGCAATCATAAGGATATGTATGCTAAATAAAATGACATGGAATCTTTACTCTAAGAAATTGAGCATGTGAGACTATCCAAAGCTTAAATGTTCGCTAAACTCCATAAAGCAAGAACTTGAAATTTGAATAAACTAAAACATTGTAATTCAAATAACTAAATTGTCTCGTCTCAAGGATCTCTCCAAAATCAGCCACCACACACACTTTACTCAGCACCGCCTCGTCGCCTTCCTTCAGAATTGCTTGTCTTTACCTTTATCTGCAGTAAGAGGAAATGCAACTAGTAAGCAAAAAGCTTAGTAAGTACTATCTAGCTCACAAAATCTCGAAATGTGCAAACATGCTTCTTGAACAATATGAAAATCATATGAGATACTTATATGCTTGAAAGAAAACTAAGAACATGTATAACTCAAAACATGCATACTCAAGCATTAATAAATCTCAATTTTCTTTTCTTGGCTCAACTTGAAACTTTAGCTATTCTTTAACTTTTTGAAAACTCTTTAAACTTTAGAAACTTTGCTAAAGCATATACTTGAAAATAATAATCACTTGGATCCACTGAAGACGTAAGTACCATCTCATGCGCGTTCCCTAAAAGGTTGGGGTAGCGAGCCACCAATCCTAATAGAGCAGACCTTGGTCTACCAGGGCCAAGACCTTGGAATTGGACACCTGGATTTCTTTAACGACGCCCTTGGACGCCGGGTACTGGCCTTAGAAAATAAAATAGCTTTTCTTTCTTTTCTTTCTTATCTGTAAATGCCTTGGCATTTTCTCGAGCACCTTGCGTGCTAAAATCCCTAAGTCTTGACTTTTGGGGATTTCTTAAGGCCTTGGCCTTTTCTTTTCTTATCTTTATCTTCTCTTTTCTTTTCTCATAGCTTTTCTTGGACCCTAACCTCATATAGGGTACTCAATAAAATATATAAGCATATAATGAACTAAGATCACATGCAAAAATCTTAACAAGAAGTAATTATCTCTTTTAAAAACTTTTAAGGGAAATTCTCGCGGAAAAACCGCCTCTTACTGCAGGTGAGCAGTACTTACCTTGATATCTTGGACTTACAACCAAGAACGGCGTCGGAGGTTCGGGAGAAACTTGAGATCTCGGAGAATTCTTCGCGCCTACGCGTTCCTCTCGTCGCGGGGATCCCGAATATAGGAATATCTCTCGGAGGAGAGCCTTGGCCGGCCCTCTTGGCCTTGGTGTTGTTTCGCCCAAGAGAGGAGAGGGGAAGGGTCGCGCGGCTAGGGTGAGGAAGAGAGAAAACCAAAAAATCCAATTTCCTCTCTTAACTTGTCTATTTATACTTATGGGGCGGATTGACCTAACCACAACTTATCTATTGGTTCGCTTATTCTCTATCAACAAAATGAACCAGCTCAGCTGGTCGTGCGCGCGCCTAGTCTCCTGGTGGTCGCAGGTTCGAACCTCATGCTGCCCTTAAACGTTTTTTCTTTTTTAAAAATACTAAACGAACTCGGAAAATTCCATAAAAATATTCTAAAAATCCCTAAAAATATCTAGAATATTTCTAAACCATTTTTAAATAATTCTAAAGACTTTAAGAACTAAAAATGGGAATTTTGGGGCGTTACAGAGGCCATAGTTACATCCACTCTGGTAGAACCTTCAGGTATTTCTCAGAAAGACAAGGTAAATATTTCTCCGAATTTTTTAGAAAAACTCATAGAGGTACCTAAGGTTGATTTTATTGGATGTGATGCATTGATTGATACATTCTATTTAGAGACTGATTGTATTTTATCTTTTTCTTACCCTGCATGTGTGCGGGAGGTATTCTCTTTTCATGGTTTTGCAGGGTATAGACGACTTCTGGAGTGGGTGTTACAACTAAATAGACTCCAATCTCCTGGAAAGACTTCCAAAAAGTATCAAGAGGGAGGAGTTGCTCTTATTTTGACTCGTAGCACTTCACCTCTAAAGTGGGTTTTGTTCCTTAATCGTCTCCGGCCACCGGAGCACACTTATGCAAAGTTGAAGTGTGGGGGAGCAGTGCACTATGACGTAGATCACATGAGGAATGCTCTCTCGACCACCTAAACCCTACCACTACCTGGATGGATGCTACTCCTGAACCGACTCCAGCCGCCAGGAATAAAGAGGAGTTTGTTCCTTTTCTTATTTTTCTTTATGTTTATACTTGCATGTTTGTTTGTTTTTATACTTTGCATTCATACTTTGTTTCATCATTCTGCATTTTGTTTGGTCTTGAATAAACCTTACTTGATTTTTAGTTGTATCTCCCTACATGCCCCTTTATTATGCTTTGAGAATCATAAAAGATGGTTAAGTCTGACTATTGAGTTTTGGTTTCCTTGGTATTCTTGGGGACATTAATTGTATTTAGTCATTTGTTGTGGTGATGGACTCTATCTTGTTAGATTAAGCATGACATTTTATTGTTCACTTAGTGAGGATATTGCCATGCTTATCCTTAATCCTCTTATGTGTGATAGCATTTGTGATACTTGACACTCTAGAACTTGCTTTGATTCTTTTTGAAATTACAATAGCATAAGCTTACATGAATATGATGGAGGCAAACTTTCTTGTTGAACTCTTAGTTTTCCCTCTACTTTGCTATTGTTACTAGTGAGCATTTCACCTATTACTTTCATGTTTCATTGCCTTTCCTTTGTCAGATTCTCTCATTTTCATTATATTCTCACTGTCATATCTTAATTAGCTTATTCTTTCCTTGAGCATGCGATGAGAGCATGGGGTGATTACATGATGAGTACATTTTTATTTGTCTATTATTAGCCTCTATTATTGTGAATTTTAGATATTATCATGCTTTGTTACATTATCTGAGGCAAGTTTTAAGTGGGGGGGGGGGGAAGACAAGTGTGTATGGACGAATGCTTGTTGAAGAAAAAAACTCTCTGTGAAAAAAATGAGAAATGAAAAAAAAGTGAAAAAATAAGTGAAAAAAAGAAAAGAAAAGAATGAAAAAAAATTAAAGAGAGTGAAAAAAATCTCAAGCATTCGGGATTTTGTTAGTGATGAACAAGAAGGAATATTTTTATTAAAAAAAAAATTTGATGTATACTCATTTGATAGTATTATTGAGAGAAACATAAGAGTTAAGTTGTCAATGCATACATGCATTTTTAGAGATGTTATAAGTGGTTGTTGTGTATTGCATTGAGAATGTGCAAGGAGAATTTTGAGTATTGGATGTTTGGTTGAGTTTTTTATTTTGGCATATTGTTTGATTGTATACGTCATGTTAATTACCCTAATGCTCTCATATTCCCTGTGATCTTCTTTGTTATCTACCCATCTTGTTCTCTTGGTAGCACATAGTTTCACCATTAGTCATTGAAAAGTCCTCTTGATTTGTGTACTTATGCTATAGTAGTGGAGAAGTAGAAAATAAGCAAGCATATGGTAGTGCAATGTCATGAATGCTTTGAGAGAACTCCACTTTCATATTTGTTATTTTTGTGAGCATCAGTGCATATATCCATCTTGTGAGGTTTTTGTCATGCTTAGTTTATTCAAGTTGATGAAATTACCATGCCTTTTGACTTATGTGAGATTTGGAACCATAAATACATGGATTCTTGAACCTTGATGATCCTAAATAACCTTCATTTATTATTTTTAAAGTATCGATAGGGGATGTAATGCTTGGGAGATATTTTGTTATCTTTTAGTTTTGTTTGCTTGCTCGAGACGTGCAAGAATTAAGTGTGGGGGTGTGATAACTAGCATTTTATGTCATTATATTTGCTCATTTACTTAACATTTTTTTATCCTCTCGTACGCTTAAATCATGTTTATATCACATTTTACGATTATGATCTATTTTTGGAGCTTATTATAATTTCCTCTAAATTTTGGCATTATTTTATGATTTTTGTAGGGAATTAAAGATGAACCTTCGACCAAGGCTTGGATCAAAGTAATTGGACCCAATGCTAGTGTTAAGGAGCTTGGTTCAATTTAAGGAGCTTGGTTCAATTTAAGAGGCTTGGTTCAATTCAAATGAAGATGGTTCACTTCATCCCAACCAATTTGGACCCAAGAAGAGGAAAGCCCATCAACATTATCCAATCCTTAATCTCAATTACAACCCTTATTGGATTCGGATCTAATTTCTTACTCCAACCTCCTACCCAAAACCCAATAACCCAATAAGAAACCCTACCCTCATTCACAACCTCACGCTAGGGGGAAAGGGAGCAAATCACGCAAGCATCAAGGGGAGAACCCTAGCGCACGCCACCCATCTCCTCCATCCGCCTTCACCAAGGGCCGGTGGTCATCTCCTCCACCACCGCCGGCCGGTCATCTCCTCTCCCTCTCCACTCCATCAACATCTCCTCCTTCTCCTCTTCCGGTTGGGAGCCTGATAAGTACTATTTTGTTGATCATTTCAGGTTCTAAAATCTATATTTGACCCATATTTTACTTACTTAATCTTGAATTTACCCTAGGTTCTTTGAATCAATTCTATTTTGGACTTTATTGTAAATCTTGATACATTTGAAATATTTTGCCACTAAATTATTAATCTATTTTTGTAGGCTTGGAAGGATCATGGATCTAGGTCATGCTGGGTCAAACTTGAGTCGGAAGTGGACCCGGATCGAGTGATCAAGAATCAGATTAATATGGGCCGTCCAATTCAGAAATGGCTAGATCTGAGCCATCTGAGAACATTTGATGCAATCCAAGCTAGGGTTAAGGTTAATCAAGCACTCGGATCAAGATCTGAAGGTTTCATCCAAATCAGAGATCATTCAGCCATTGGATCAAGCTCAGAGGGATCTAGACCGTCCAGTCAAAGATCAGGCTAGATCTGAGCCATCCGTTGCAAATCTGGAAAATCCGAGGTACTGAGAGGCTGATCCTGACCCTTGATCAAGATCTGGAAAGTTTGATTCAGATTGGATGAGATCCAACCGTTGGATGGAGTTAAGATAATCTGGACCGTCCATTTCTAAACTATATAAACGGTCATCTTCTTCCTGATCAGTTTGCCGCGTCTTCTTCGCTAGTCTTCATCTCCTTCAAGTTTTTTTTTTCCACTATTCTTCTTCAATTTCTTCATCTGAGGGCGTGACCACATCGATTCTAACCTGGGTTCGAGTTCAAGATCGTAAGGGCTTCTTCTCCGTGAGATTTTCAGCTCGATTTCTCCACTGAACAGAGTTGATTGAGGGCTTCATCAGCTCTGCTCTTCAATTGATCGGATCTCGATTTTGAACCACTTTTCATCCATCTGAGCAATTCGGAGGGTTCTCTGGATTGCTCTGATCATCTCCAAGCCATCACCGCAATCCCACACAGCGAGATCGAGGAGATCGGATGGGTTTTTCAGCCGGAAGCAGAGCTCGAGCTAAATTGACAGTGGAGTCAGATTTTCCAGTGATTTGTTGAGCTAGGGGGTTCTTGGCCTACTCTTATGTGACGACAAGAAGAATTTGAACCAAGGGGATGGATCGATGCTAGTTCCTTAGTGAATTTTCAATTCCGAGCAGTAGTTTAAATTTCTGCGTATCAATCTTTTCTGAACTTTGTATCAGTGACTTAGTTTTCTTTTCTGAATCGTTTCTGCCTTAATTAGTGTTTCAATTCTGCACTCTTATTAGCTAGATTGTTTGTGTAGTGAACGATTGCACATAGATCATCTTACTCCGCATTTGAATCAGTTCTGAAATTGGTGTTCATTCTGCATATCAGCTTTCTCCTGCGTATCAGTTTTTTTTCTTGAGTTCCTGAATTTTGTATCAAGCTAGCTGTAGTTTTATCTTCTGAATTTACATTGTAGCTTGTTGCATTTCCAAAGCCCTTGGTATCAATTTCTTCATTTGGTTTCAGCTGAATTGTAGTGTATCAGTTTCTATTTCAGCAAGTATTCAGTTTCAATTTCTACAAGTTTTTTTTTGGTTACAGCTTCTGAAGTTTGTATCAAGTAAGAGTTAGTTTTTCTAAATCTTTTCTGAACACTAGATTGTGCACTTAATCTCATTTAGCTTTGTTTGTTTCTGCATTCGATTTGTGCTGCATTTCTGAATTTAATTTAGCATTCGGTTCATGTTCTGAACTTCTGCCTTCATTTTTGAATTTCTTCACTCATTCATGCATAGCACTTCACTAATAGCTTTGTCTTCCAAGGAGAATTGATCAGTTTGCATTTCAGAATTGTCAGTTTATAGCTCTGCACTTAGTGTTAGATTTTCGGCACATGAGTTTGTTTCTTCAGCATACCCAGTTGTTTCATTGTTGCATTTTGTATCAAGTGAAGTTTCGGCTTTGAGTGGTAATTCTTGTAGTTCAATACAACTTGTAGTGTCCTCTTGCATTTGAATTTAGATTGTTTTCCAAAATCTACTAAGTTACATTGGTTGATTAAGTTTTCCATTGGTTGAGTTCCTTAGTTGAATCTACCTTGTTTAGTTCATTTAGTTAAGTTTCCTTTCTTTTAGTCGCGTTTTCATTTCTTATTGAAACCAAACCCAAATATTATTTGAGACCCAAAAATATTCGATGACACATAAACTCGAGCTTGAACCAAACATCCTTAACTAGCCCTAGGAAAAATACGACTTGTGGCCCCTTTACTACATTTTTATCTTTGTTAGCAAAAAGGGTTTTCAACTTTACAAATATCTAAATTTGAGACTCACATTCGTGACACCTATTCATTTGGGGACCATCAAATTTTTGGCGCCGTTGTCGGGGAGCACACTAGTTGAGTGTGTTCTTAAGCTTGTGTGCTTATTTCATATTTTTTTTGATCCATTTTTGTGTGCTTACTGCTATATCTTGTGATTTCCTTTATCAGTTTTGTTTTTCGATACACATTTGCTGTGATTTGTTTATTTTATGACCAGGTCAGCAGGTGGTGATCTCGAAGACTTTGACCCTGAAATTGAGAGAACTTTCAGAGCTAGGAGGAACCAAGGCATAATTTCAGAGGCTATTGATATTCCTCCTCTTCAGACTATTCCTACTCATTCAGGCATTATTATGGTAGACCACCAGAAGACCATGAAAGAACTTGCAGCACCAGATGACACATCTCAGTACTCCAGTATTGCTTATCCAGAGCTGACTGGTGATTTTGAGCTTAGATCAGGACTCATCCACTTGTTGCCCAAATTTCAAGGACAGTCTGGGGAGGACCCCAACAGACACTTGCATGAGTTTCACGTTGTCTGCTCCACCATGAAGCCTCAGGGTTTTTCAGAAGAAGATATCAAGCTGAGAGCTTTTCCATTTTCTCTGACTGGAGCAGCAAAGGATTGGTTCTACTATTTACCTACTGGGCACGTGTCTAGCTGGATTTCCATGAAGAAGGCATTTCTAGAAAAATATTTCCCAGCCTCCAGAACTGTAATCATCAGAAAGAGCATATGTGGTATGCAGCAAATGGTGGGAGAGACTCTTTATGATTACTGGAAGAGATTTAACAAGCTATGCTCCAGTTGCCCACAACACCAGATCAGCGAGCATCTCCTCATTCAGTATTTCTACGAGGGATTATTGCAGATGGATAGGATCATGATAGATGCTACAGCAGGAGGAGCCCTAGTCAACAAAATGCCAGATCAAACTAGGGAGCTTATTTTAAACATGGCAGAGAACTCACAACACTTTAGGAGTAGAGCTTTGTCTACTAGAGGAGTTAATGAAGTTCAGATGGTATCAAATGAGCAGAAAGAAATCAAGAATTCATTGGTAGAGCTCACATCATTGATTAAACAAATGGCTCTTAATAATGCAAGTCAAAATTCCAACTTTTCGGTACCTCCACAATCAAGCCAAGTGATGAAGGTATGTGGTATTTGCTCTAGTCAGGAACATAATTCAGATTCATGTCCCATCCTCCAACAAGATGAGACAATAACAGTATTGGTTAGGGGACAATTTCAAGCCAGGAATAACCCCTACTCTTCTACTTATAACCCTGGTTGGAGGGATCATCCAAATCTGAAATATGGAAATTCTTTCTACCAATAAAACCCATCACAACAACAATTTCAACAGCCTCAACAAAATTTCCAGCAACCTCAGCAGCAATTCCAGTCCCAAATTCAGCCATTTTAGCCAACATTTCAGCAACCTCAACAGCAATTTCAGCAGCAATTCTAGCCTCAATTCTAGCCAATTCAGCAGGGGCAGCCAGGTTTTCAAACATTTCAGACATTCCAACCTCAAAACCAGCAAGTTTTCCAACCCTTACAGCCTTACAACCAAAGCTTTCGGCCACAAAATCAAGGTTTTCAGCCTACTCAGTTTAAATCTTCACTACAACCATTCCCATTTCAAAATCAGAATTTTCAAGGCTATAATTCTCAGTAAGTTCAAACATCATTCCAGCCCAATTATCAGCTATTTCAGCAACAATTTCAACCCTCCTATCAGCTCCAACATCCCCAATTCCAACAATCATAGGAGGGTAATATTTTTCAGCCGACTACTTCATCATTTCAAGGTCAATCAAAGCCCTATGTTAACCAAGGGGGCTATGGATGTTCTAGTGGGGGAAATATGCCACAACAAAGGGTAGAAGAGATGTTTCAATAAATTTTACAACAACAAAGGAATGATCCTGCCATACAAAACCTCAAAAGGTAAATGGGACAATTGGCTAGTGGGATGAATCAAATTCAAGCTCAAGGATCAAGCTAACTACCTTCTCAAGATACTCTCAATCCCAAGGGCTACTTCAACTCAAAATGGTCCAAGAATAGATTTTTCTGAAAACAGGGCAGCACCTATATTTTCAGCACCAATTAGCCCCGAAATCACTTCAAAATCAGTTGCTTCCACCCCTAGTCCGTGCTCAACTCCTTCATCAAGTAATCCTGTGATTTTGGTGGAAAATGAGGGAGAAATCAGAGCCGAAACCAACCTCACAGCAGCTACATCAAATGGGACAGCAACTCAAAATTCAGCCCCTCCAATTTCGGTTCAAGAAAAAGAAATGAGAGTTCCCTTGCCCTTTCCACAGTAGAAAACTCAAGCTAAAAGACAAGTGGAGGAGGAGAAAGCCAAAGAGTACAATGCGCTTGTAAAACTTTTTAGCAAGGTGGGAATTAATGTACCCCTGTTGACCATGATTAAACAGATTCCTAAGTATGCAAAATTTTTGAAAGATCTAAGTGTTCACAAGAAGAAGCTTAAGGAGAATGAGTTGGTCAGCTTGGGGAAAAATGTTTCAGCACTCATCCATGCCATACCTCAAAAGTGTGAAGACCCTGGAGTTTTTACTGTATCATGTGAGATAGGGAGGACTATATTTCATGACGCTATGCTAGACTTGGGAGATTCCATCAATGTAATGCCCAGATCAGTCTTCCAGATGCTTGACATTGGCCCTCTACAGCCCACTGGAGTGGTGATTCAGTTAGCTGACAAAAGCCAGACCTATCCATCAGGAGTTATTGAAGATGTTTTGGTAAAAGTTAAAGAGTTGATTTTCTCTGCAGACTTCTATATTCTAGACATGGAAGGAGACTATCTTGCACATAGATCCCCACTCATCCTTGGGAGGCCTTTTCTGAAGACTGCCAGAACAAAAATTGATGTTTATACTGGCACACTTTCGATGGAAGTGGGGGATACAGTAGTCCAATTTAGTATTTTCGATGCCATGAAGTACCCTAGGGAATATCACACTATTATGAGCATTGACATTCTGGATGGACTGGTTGATACAGATTCAGTGGCTGAGGGAGTTTCACATGATTTTTTTGGAGGAGTTATTTTTTCAGAGGAGGCTGAGGGAGTATTTGCTATTGAGACTGAGGATATTTCAGAATTTATTTCAGATTCACTTCCAGCTGGTGAGGATTTTCTATGTGTAGGGGATTGCATAGAGCCCCAAGGATCACCTACTTCTACTGAGATTCCAGAGGATTCAGAGCACAGGTATGGTAGTGTAGGGGATTGCACAGAGCCCCAAGGATCACTCATACTCACTGAGTAGAGCCAGATTGAACTTAAGCCATTAGCAGGCCACTTGAAATATGTGTACCTAGGAGAGAAGCAGAATTTTCTAGTTATTATTGCATAACATTTGGAGTCAGAGTAGGAAGAGAAATTATTACAAGTCTTGAGGCATTACAAGAAGGCGATTGGGTGGACTTTATCTGATATACCAGGTATCAGCCCAACTATCTGTATGCACAGGATATTCTTGGAAGAAAATGTTAAACCCGTGAGGCAGTCACAAAGGAGACTTAATACACTCATTTTGGACGTTGTAAAGAAAGAGGTGACTCGACTTCTACAGGCAGGTATTATTTACCCCATTTCTGATAGTCAGTGGGTTAGTCCCATACATGTGGTGCCTAAGAAATCTGGGGTGACAGTGGTGGAAGATGGAAACAACGAACTAGTGCCCACCAGAGTTAAGAATTCCTGGAGTGTCTGCATTGATTACAGAAAGCTCAACCAGGTCACAAGAAAGATCACTTCCCTTTACCCTTTATTGATCAGATGCTTGAAAGACTGGCAGGGAAGTCCCATTATTATTTTTTGGATGGTTATTCAGGCTACTTTCAGATTTGTATAGATCCAGAGGACCAGAAGAAGACTACCTTCACTTGCCCCTTTGACACTTTTGCCTACAGATGTATGCCTTTTAGACTCTGCAATGCACCAGGAACATTTTAGCAATGCATGATAAGTATATTTGGTGAGTTGCTAGAGCACTGTGTGGAAGTATTTATGGATGACTTTTCAATTTTTGGCATGTCTTTTGATTCATGCTTAGAAAATTTGTCTAGGGTTTTACACTGTTGCATTGAGACTAACCTTGTGCTTAATTTTGAAAAATGTCATTTCATGGTAGAGCATGGTATTGTACTTGGACACATAGTCTCTAGGAGAGGTATAGAGGTAGATCCTGCAAAAATAAGCGTTATTTCTTCTTTATCTTACCCCGTATGCGTACGGGACGTTCATGCTTTCCTTGGACATGCAGGTTTCTACCGCAGATTTATTAGAGACTTTAGTGATATTGCTTGACCCTTGACAAGACTGTTGCAAAAAGAGGTGAATTTTTGTTTTGATGATAAGTGCAAATAAGCTTTTCACAGACTCAGGGAGGCTCTTACCTCTGCTCCTATTATTAAATCACCTGATTGGAATTTGCCATTTGAATTAATGTGTGATGCATCTAACTTTGCAGTGGGAGCTGTTCTAGTATAGAGGGTAGATGGAGCACCTCATGTGATATGCTATGCCTCCAAGACCCTAGATGCCGCCCAAGCAAACTACACCACCACTGAGAAGGAGCTTCTTGCCATAGTTTTTGCTTTAGACCATTTCAGATCTTACTTATTGTGCTCACATGTTATTATTTTTTCTGATCATGCAACTCTAAAATACTTATTGAAAAAGCCTGATGCTAAACCTAGACTGATCAGATGGATGCTCCAGCTCCAAGAATTTGACCTGGAGATCAGAGATAGAAGTGGCAGAGAAAACCTAGTTGCAGATCACCTAAGCAGAATTGAAGGAGATAGATCACCTGCCACCATTGACGATGATTTTAGAGATGAGCACCTTCTTGCAGTACATGGTGAGACACCTTGGTATGCATACCTAGTTAATTTTTTAGCTGCACATGTTTTTCCTACACACTTTTCTAAAGCTCAAAAAGATAAACTTAAAAGTGATGTAAAATTCTATGTATTGGATAATCCTTATTTATGGAAATTTTTAATGATCAAATAATTAGGAGATGTGTACCAGACCATGAGTTTTCTTCTGTCCTTACATTTTGTCATTCATCAGCTTGTGGGGGGCATTTTGGACCCCAAAGAACCGCTAGGAAGGTGTTAGAGTGTGGATTGTACTAGCCCACCCTATTTCATGATTCATATGTATTTTATAAAAATTGTGATAGATGTCAGCGAACTAGGAACATAGGAGCAAGAAATGAGATGCCCCAAAATACTATACTTTTTTATGAGATTTTTGATGTTTGGGGAATAGATTTTAGAGGACCTTTTCCTACATCATTTGGCTATCTGTATATTTTGCTTGCTGTAGATTATGTTTCAAAATGGGTGGAGACCATTCCCTCCAAGACTGATGATTCTTCTGTTGTTGTTAGTTTTGTTAGGTCACATATTTTCTGCAGGTTTAGAATTCCAAGAGCTATAATAAGTGACCAAGGATCTCACTTTTGCAATAAACACATGAAGACATTGCTTAGTAAATATGGGGTTGTACATAAGGTTTCTACATCCTACCATCCCCAAACAAATGGACAGGCTGAAATTTCTAATAGAGAGATCAAATCAATTTTGGAAAAGACTGTTAGGCCCAATAGACAAGATTGGAGCAAAAGGCTAGATGATGCACTTTGGGCCTATAGAACGACATTCAAGACTCCGATTGACATGTCACCCTACCGTTTGGTCTATTGTTTGTCATCTTCCCATGGAAATAGAGCACAAAGCATATTGGGCGGTGAAGGCTTGTAATTTCGATGCTACCAAGGTGGGAGAAGAGAGAAAATTTCAACTTCAAGATCTTGAAGAGATTAGACTAGAAGCATTTGAAAATTCAAGGATCTACAAGGAAAAGACCAAAAACTTCCATGGCAAGCACATCTTGAAGAAAGACTTACAAATTAGTGACAAGGTATTATTGTACAAATCAAGGCTTAAATTAATAAGAGGTAAGTTAAGGTCAAGGTGGGATGGTCCATTTATTGTAACTAACATTTTTCCCTATGGAGTTGTTGAAATTAAAGATGAATCTAACGGTTTTGTTTGGAAAGTCAATGACCACCGGCTCAAAAAGTACTTTGAAGAATTAAAGGAGCTAGAGGTGGATGGTTTGGACATCAAAGACGCTATCTACCCAACTTAAGGGGAGTTTACTTTTCTTGCACCTACATTTCATTGTATATATCATTTTCATGTTTCTAGAAGTAAATTTTTTCTTTTTGAAGTAAATTGTTGATAATAAATTCTTAGGTAAAATAGGATGAATAAATAGACATTGTAAATACCATGTTATTTTTTTTTGGCACATTTTCTTAACGAGTAGGAATAAATGTGTCCCTCTAGGTTGTCTTCATAACATTTTAGAGTCTCTTGAAAATAAATTAAATTTGGTTGTTAAAAACTTAAGGTTTGAGCTAATGGATGAATTCTTGGATGCTTGAGTACTACTTAGCTATGGATTCTTAATTGATGAATTAAGATGAATTATTTGTACCTAGTGAGAATTAGCCTTATTTTTGTGACACACATATGTGATTGTACTCTAGAACTTGCTTAGGTTCTTTCAAAACCATATTTCTATGATTGGATCACATCTATAGAGGCTAATTAATTTGCTTTTCATTTCCATAACAGTTTTTGACAATAATCAAGTTGATACATAATCTATTCTATTTTCTTTCCTATATTTCCTACTCTTAACCATACTTCTCCATGGACTTGCTTGTTTGGGATGTTTCTTGATGTTACTTTGCTCGAGACAGACAAAAGATCAAGTGTGGGGGAGGTGGCTAATGTTTTGGAGTTGCTTTGTATCAAGGATGCATTTCATTAAAAATTCTCTGCGGTTGAAGCCAAAAGGTGCCAAGTGAAGAAACGGTTAAGGAGGGAAACAATTGAAGCATCTAGATTACTGATTATATTTTGAAGATCAAAGTGGCACGCAAATGAGAAAAATTATGTGCCAAAGTGGAAAGGAAAAAATGCTGTGAAGCATGTTTCGGTTACTCTGCTAGAAGCTGAATTGCAGCTGTACTATCTGAAACCAATGCAGAAAATCTGTGCCAAAGTGGAAACCAATGCAAGGGGTGCTGACAAGAATTCAGAATTAAACCTTCACCAGCTATCAGAAATTCTGGAGAGCAGCAGGGTTGAGAATGTAAGCTGAAGATGCAGCTAGGAAAGAAAAAAAATCAGTGGAAATGCTAGTAAGGCATTTTGTATCAACTTGAAACTGAATTCGGGTTGTTTGGGCTATGAATCAAGGTATTAAGTAAATAAATGTATTAAAAAGTGTTGACTACATCCACTGCTGATCAGAACAGAAATTAGTGTGGCTGTTGGATTTTCAGACCAGGACAGACAAAATGTAGTGAAGCTGGAATTTGAAACAGCTTGGATCAAATTCTCCATTTCTATTTGATGCTAACTGCTGTGAAGAAATCAGAGAATTGCAAGGATGAAGAACTTGATGAATCTGGATTCTGAAATTAAGTGCGTGGGGCTGAAACTTGAAACAGAAAAGAAAAAAATGAGTAGAAGTGTGCCAACTTGAAGGTGATGTGTATCAAAAATGAGTTGCAAGAGTTGGTTAGTGAAGGTTGCATGTGGAGCATCTAATTCCCTAATTGTTATTTGATGTCTCAAGTTTCTCTGATACAAACTCTGGTCCGATGTGTTCCAAATGAAGTTTGACTCCATTAGAAGATTTGAGAGCAGAAAATTAAAAAAAAGAAAACAGTGTGGATAAAATACTGTGAAGCAGTTTCTCTATTTGGCTCCATTTGAAGTCTCTAGTTCAAAAAAAAAAGTTTGGAAGCCGAATTGCAAGAAAAGATTAAACAAAAAGAAGAAGAGCAGAAGTAGAGAATGAGCTGCAAACACAAACAAAAAAAAATTAGCAGCTGACCAAGAAAAAAAAGAAGAAAAGAAGAAGGAAACAAAGTGGCACACAATTGAAGTTTTGGCAGCATGAAACCAGTGAAGATTTTCTCATCCGAATCAAATCCTTGCTCTACCACAAATTCTGACTTTGCTAGAGGGTTATATATATAAAAAAAAGAAATGAGAAAAGAGAAGGAAGTAAGGTTGGCACGCAAAAGTAAAATGGACACATTGAAACCAATGAGGTTCTCTTCATCCAAATCAAAGGCATTATCAAATTCATACTCCACCACACTTATGACTTCACTATGAGGACTATAAAGAGGGCAAAGTGCATTGGAAATATTCTTGAGCATCCAAGTTTTCCACTTCATCAACTTCTCTATTTTCTAAACTTTTACTTCATTCTTACCTTTTCATATGTCTTTAACTTTTGAATAAACTTTTGTAGATGTGGATCCGAATCATGAATAATGGTGGAGAGTAGATAACAAGCAAGCCTATGGTAGTGCAAAAAGCATGTGTGTTTAAGTGAGCTCCATTTTCATCATGCACATAGAACTCAAGAAGAGAGCCACCAAAACTTCCCTTGAAAGGCTTAGTGAGTTAGATTCATCTCAATAAATCATGAAGGATGAAAATGATAAGTTGTTGATTTAATGACGAGATACTAATTCATAGAGCTTAGATTTTTTAGAATTGACAACTTTAGGTAATTTCTTTTCAATTGCTTCTAACTAAGTTTGGAAAGAATCTAAGGGATACATATTTAGTAGTTTTCGCGAGACACTCAAGCTTAAGTGTGGGGGAGTTGATAAGTACTATTTTGTTGATCATTTCAGGTTCTAAAATCTATGTTTGATCCATATTTTACTTGCTTAATCTTGAATTTACCCTAGGTTCTTTGAATCAATTCTATTTTGGGCTTTATTGTAAATCTTGATACATTTGAAATATTTTGCCACTAAATTGTTAATCTATTTTTGTAGGCTTGGAAGGATCATGGATCTAGGTCATGCTGGGTCAAACTTGAGTCAGAAGTGGACCCGGATCGAGTGATCAAGAATCAGACTAATATGGGCCGTCCGATTCAGAAACGGCTAGATCTGAGCTATCTGAGAACTTTTGATGCAATCTGAGCTAGGGTTAAGGTTAATCAAGCACTCGGATCAAGATTTGAAGGTTTCATCCAAATCAGGGATCATTCAGCCGTTGGATCAAGCTCAGAGGGATCTAGACCGTCCAGTCAAAGATCAGGCTAGATCGGAGCCATCTGTTCCAAATTTGGAAAATCCGAGCTACTGAGAGGTAGATCCTGACCCTTGATCAAGATCTGAAAAGTTTGATTCAGATCGGATGAGATCCAGCCGTTGGATGGAGTTAAGATAATCTAGACCGTCCATTTCTAAACTATATAAACGGTCATCTTCTTCTCGACCAGTTTGTCGCGTCTTCTTCGTTAGTCTTCATCTCCTTCAAGTTTTTTTTTCACCGTTCTTCTTCAATTTCTTCATCTGAGGGCGTGACCACATCGATTCTAACCTGGGTTCGAGTTCGAGATCGTAAGGGCTTCTTCTCCGTGAGATTTTCAGCTCGATTTCTCCACTAAACAGAGTTGATTGAGGGTTTCATCAGCTCAGCTCTTCCATTGATCGGATCTCAATTTTGTCCCACTTTTCATCCATCTGAGCAATTCGGAGGGTTCTCTGGATTGCTCTGATCATCTCCAAGCCATCACCGCAATCCCACACAGCAAGATCGAGGAGATCAGATGGGTTTTCAGTCGGAAGTGTTGGTGCAGGAAGCATCGTATCGAACCTTGTTTTGATATTGGCAAAGGATTCAAAGTTAAGTTTGTTTGTGATCTAACAATATTCATTGAGTGTGCAGGAAAAGTCCTAGCGAAGGGCTGCTAGGCACCTGGCGAAGGACTGCCAGGAAACAAAGCCCTAGCGAAGGGCTGCTAGGCACCTGGCGAAGGGCTGCCAGGATACAAAACCCTAGCGAAGGACTGCTAGGCACCTGGCGAAGGAATGCCAGGATACAAAGCCCTAGCGAAGGACTGCTAGGCACTGGCGAAGGAATGCCAGGGTACAAAGCCCTAGCGAAGGACAGCTAGGCACCAGGCGAAGGACAACTTGGGATTGAAGACCTAGCGAAGGACTGCTAGGCGCCAGGCGAAGGACAGCTTGGTATCCAAGACCTGGCGAAGGACCGCTAGGCAAATGTCCAACCGGAGGAGCCGATTGGCATCAGGTACATTCTCCCGAGAGGAGTAGGTGAGGACGCGTTCCCCGTCGAGAGGGAACAGTAGGCGTCGGTTTGACCTAGGGCTCCATTTTGGAGGCTCAAAGTTAGAACCAAGACAGCTAAGGCTGTATAAACATAATACTCTATTGCTTCATATTGTTTTGGACTAACCCTGGATGCAGGACCGAAGGAACGTGTGTCTGCAGCTCAGAATGCCCAAAGGAGAGAGGCAAGTAGCTGAGGAGGGCGCCCTCAGTGTCCCAGGCGCCCCCAAGGCCAACACAATACAAGCGAAGCAACAAGTGCTTCCGCTGCTTACTGGCCGAGGTGCCCCCAGTGCCTAGGGCGCCCCCAACGCCCAGGGCGCCCCGGACGCCCAGGGCGCCCCGCGCCTACGCAAGCGAAGCCGATTACCCTTATCCAGCCGAGAAGCCCGCGCTGAAGGAGTCAAGCAGGGCGCCCCCTGGGTCAAACCTCAGCCCTATTCGAGTGGGATAGAGGTTGACCGAGCGAAACTCGGATCACGTGACACGTGGGGGGGGGGGGCGCCCCCGACGTCCAGAGCGCCCCGAGGTGCTATAAATAGCACCTAACGCCCAGGCTTCTGAACAAACAAGCTTTCCAATGCATTCACGCTCTTCTACTCTCGCGCTCTGCTCCGGAAACCTTCCGACTCAAGATACAAGCGCCGACGACGTCCCTCTGCTTCAAAATAGATTTTACACCGGACGTTGTTAACGAAGAGTTGTTTTTTTCTTACTGCACCTTTATTGTAATCATCTTCTGTAAATTGATTTGCGCGATTATAGTATTGCCCTCAGTAAACGGTCAACGACCGTGGGCCTTGGAGTAGGAGTCGACCTAGGCTCCGAACTAAGTAAAACTACCTGTGTTTGCGTTTGTTTGTTTTTTATTTTCGCTGCGTAATTTCTCTAATTCTAAAATTCGAACGCTTTCCGATATTCACCCCCCTCTATCGGTTATCTCAATCCAACAAGTGGTATCAGAGTGGGGTAGTTCAAACTTGGTGCAACCACCAGTTTGAAAGTTTTTTCGGATTTACGATTTTTTTTATTTTATTTCTTTTCTTTTTGTTTAATCGAGGTGGTGCAACACCACTCGATCTTTATTTCAAATAAAAATATCTGTAGGTGGATTTAAAATATCCTTACGCCTTTTTCAATTTTGAATTCTTATTTTTTCACCATAAGTTAGAATTGTTAAAATAATCAATTTTTGAAAATTTGTCATAAACTTTTTTATTATTATTTTAATATTATTTTTTCTCAAAAATCATGCTACTTTAAGTCGAGCAAATTTTTTTAACATTAAATTCTTACTTTGTCATTATTAATCAGAATTGACAAAATCAACATTTTCAAAAATTTATCATAAAATATTTTTATTATTTTATTATTATTCTACCTCGAAAGTCATGTAATATTTTTTTTTTGGGCTATTTTTTCCTTCTCCCGCACTACTAATCCAAGACCAAGTCTTGGTACATTTCTGTTATTTCTTTTGTGTGCAAGGATTATTTTTAATGGCCAATCAAGAATGGAATAGCATTCGTCCACCGCTCTTCTTTGGTAAAAATTTCAACTCCTGGAGATGTCAAATGGAATCCCACCTGAAGGCTAATATGGATTTATGGTCGATAATCCAAACGGGGTTCTGATTCCCCACGGAAGATGGAACATCGATCGCTTGGGACAAATTGGACGAACCAACTCTGAGGAAGATCGAGACTGATGCTAAGGCAACATAGATCATACAATACGGTCTAACCAACGAACAACTCAAGCTAGTCGGTTCATTTGGATGTGCTAAAGAGATGTGGGAGAAGCTACTCAACCTACACGAAAAGAACTCCGATATTGAGGTCTTTGAAGGAGAGATGTTCGAATCATTGGACGAATCAAATGAAGAAGAAGATTACCAAAGTTATCTTGCAGTCTCGGTCCAAGCACAGACAGCCGAGTCAGACTCGACACCCGACGTTGAAATCGAACCTGAGTCAGACGACGAGTTTTCTGAGACAAAGTTGGTAACTAATTTTGAATCATTTTCTTCTAAATTAAGGTTAAATAATCAAGCTGATACTGCAATGGTCGAGGAAGGTATAGTTTTCATTGCAGGGAAAACTCCAAGAGAAATGCAAAAGAGACCTCAACCAGTACCTGAGTCCGACTCAGACTCAGAATCTGACGGCGAAGGAAGGGATCCTTGGAAACTGGTCTGGTTGGCTCGCGACCACTACAAAATGCCGAAGAAACAATCAAGCAAAAGAGAGATGGCTAGAATTAAGGGGGAGATTCCCAACCGGGAATCAAAAGGTAAATTTACAGTATTTAAAAATCTAATATTTACCTTGAATAACATGATTAACTCGTATAAATTAGTTAAGGTCAATACGTTAGAAAACTTAATTCACAACCATGCTAATTTTAAAAACCCAGAGTTTTATTTCAATTATGATATAACTTAGATCATTTTTGTCTTGTTTGCTTTAATTGTGTTGCTTTTTATTTTATTTTATTTTTTTTGTTGCTTAGAAATAGGATTGGCTAGTATAAGGACTGAACCAACTTAACTAAAATTTGAACAACATAGTATTAGGTGAAGGTGAGATGATAGTACGTTAGGGAAGCCTTTTCTAATAAGGTCAAGTATACACTACTTGGTCTCTTTAGACTGGTGAAACTAGCCGAAACTACCGATCCAAGACCCAAACTAGTTAGACCAAAATTTACCAAAAAGTAATTTTGAAGATGAAATTTCACTAAAAGGCTTTGTCAAGGAAAGGGTTGATGATCCAATAAGGCTATGGCCAAAGAAGGCCTTGTGCCTCACCAAGACCTGGAAGCCAATTTTTGAAATTCAAATTCAATTTACTCTTTGTTAAATTCGAATCTAACACAAATTTTCAGTTAATTTTAGATTCAAATATCTTTTTTCAAAATAAATTTAAATTAGGTTTAAAAATTAATTTAACTTTTCCAAATTAATCATGACCTTTTCAAAATAAATCTTTCCATTAAAATATGCATCTCACAAAATAGTTAAGGATATCCTGTTTTGTCACTTAGAAATGAGTGAGATGCTTAGGACCTAAAAGTTTAGTCCAACCCAATCAACCGTACAAATCAAATTCAACTTAATTATTTTCAATTAATTATTCTCAAATTCAACTTAATTATCTTCAATCAATTATTTTCAAAATTCAACTTACAATTTTTAAAATTCAAAGTTAAAATTCTAATTAATTTCAAAATCCTCAAAAATCACTTTAACTTTTAAACTAAGGTTTAATGTTTCAAAATTAACCATTTTTTGTTAAAATTAAATATTTGTCTCACACAACCATAAGGTTAACATGTTTGACCACGTAGAACTGGGTGAGACATCTAAGACCTAAAAGCATGATTCACTATCCTGTTAAATAAAAAAGTTTGCAAAAGTTATTCAAACTTACCTCTAATTTTTAATTTATTGTACTGCACCCTACTTTTTCATTCATCACTTTTTTTTCAAATATCACAATAAATAGAGTCTAGGGCTTGTTCTGATTTAGTCATTATCCTGGTCAACCCTAGTCCACATAGTCAAACCTGGTCAACACTGAAGTCCCTTAAGGAACTTAGGTAAAAGACAGACTGTGTCGAATACAGGGGGAGTTCTTCTTAATTTTTTTTCGAAAAATTCAAATTTTTCAAAAACCTTATGCTTTAAAACTTATTCAAAAACCCTCGATATCACTATCTCGTTGAAAAATTATCATCATGATTTTCGAAAACTCTGCTATCATTTCAAGTTATGTTTTCAAAAATTTATCTTGAAAATTATCATACTCAGAAGATTGTTCAAAATTATTCTTTTGATTTTAATAAACCCTAAAGACACAGAGGAATGTCCACTTCATGATCTACAAGGATTTCTAGGATGTGTCAAATTTAGGGGGAGTTTAAGTCAAAAGAATTTCTGAATTTTTTTTAATAATTATTTGTTTTGAAGTTATTAGATAATTCTTATAATTTAAATCAAACCCTAAAACTCAGAGGAAGATCGCTTGTAGTCAACAAGCTTCCTAGGGCTGGGTCAAGCTTAGGGGGAGATTAAATTAAAAGAATTATTGAACATTTTTTCAAAATTATATGTTTTCATGCACTGCAAGTTTAAAATCCTTTTGAAAACTTAAATAATTTTTGTTCTAAAATACTATTATTTTATTTTTCAAAATTCTTGTGACTTATAAAGTTACTTTTATAATATTTACTTGGGTTGGAGAAATTTCCAAGACACTTAGAAAAATGTCCTTGTAGTCAACAAGGTTTCCTAGGATTGTGTCAGACTGGAAAAGAAACCTAGTCAAGTAAAATATTATGTTTTCAAAATGCATAATACTTTTCTAAGACAATAGTATTCTAAGTACGTGAATTTTCTAAAAACTTGCCTACAAATACAAAATAGAATTATAACAAGTACTTTTATTTTCAAAGCTCTTAAACTCTGATACACACATTTCTTTCTTAAATCTTCTTTCAAAACCTCCTTATTGATATATGGCCAAGGGGGAGAGAAATAGAAAGGAGAGAGAAATTTTTTATCTCGTTTTCACAAAAAGCTAAGTATTTCTAAGTGCTTTAAAATTGGTCTAAGATTTTTTTTAAAAAGTACTTTAAAAATTTCTAAGTACTTCAAACTGTTTTTAAGTGCCAAGTTCTGTTAAAATCTCAAACTACTTCAAGTACTTTCAAGTATGTCTAAATGTTTCAAATGTTTTTAAGTACATTTGTTAGGGAAATTTGGCTTCAAAATTTTGCCTAAGTAAAATTCTTTTTGCAAAGCCAAGTAAAAGTTTTGTAACAAAATTTAGATTTGCAAAAACTTTTTTACTTTATCCTGTTCACCCATGTTTGTTTTTGATATATGTCAAAGGGGGAGGACGGGTCAAAGTTAAGTGTTAAGTTAAGTATTTTTGTGTTAAGATAAATATTTTATAACACAATGATTCAGGGGGAGTATGAGAAATTTTTTTTTCTGTTCAAATTACATTGGTTTTAGACTGTTCAGAACTGCTATGTTTTATTGGTCTTAACCCTCTTACTTAACTGTTATATGTTTTTTTACTTAACTTTGAATTGTGTTGCCATAAATCAAAAAGGGGGAGATTGTTGGTGCAGGAAGCACCATATCGAACCTTGTTTTGATATTGGCAAAGGATTCAAAGTTAAGTTTGTTTGTGATCTAACGATATTCACTGAGTGTGCAGGAAAAGTCCTAGCGAAGGGCTGCTAGGCACCTGACGAAGGACTGCCAGGAAACAAAGTCCTAGCGAAGGGCTGCTAGGCACCTGGTGAAGGATTGCTAGGATACAAAGCCCTAGCGAAGGACTGCTAGGCACCTGACGAAGGAATGCCAGGATACAAAGCCCTAGCAAAGGACTGCTAGGCAGCTGGAGAAGGAATGCCAGGATACAAAGCCCTAGCGAAGGACTGCTAGGCACTGGCGAAGGAATGCCAGGGTACAAAGCCCAAGCGAAGGACAGCTAGGCACCAGGCGAAGGACAGCATGGGACTGAAGACCTAGCGAAGGACTGCTAGGCGCCAGGCGAAGGACAGCTTGGTATCCAAGACCTGGCAAAGGATCGCTAGGCAAAAGTCCAACTGGAGGAGCCGGTTGGCATCAGGTACATTCTCCCATGAGGAGTAGGTGAGGACGCGTTCCCCGTTGAGAGGGAACAGTAGGCGTCGGTTCGACCTAGGGCTCCATTTTGGAGGCCCAAAGTCAGAATCAAGACAGCTAAGGCTGTATAAACATAATACTCTATTGCTTCATATTGTTTTGGACTAACCCTGGATGTAGGACCAAAGGAACGTGTGTCTGCAGCTCAGAATGCCCAATGGAGAGAGGCAAGTAGTTGAGCAGGGCGCCCTCAGTGTCCCGGGCGCCCCCAAGGCCAAACACAATACAAGTGAAGCAACAAGTGCTTCGGCTGCTTACTGGCCGGGGTGCCCCCAGTGCCCAGGGCGCCCCGGGCGCCCGGGGGACGCCCCGGGCGCCCCCCGGGCGCCCCGGACGCCAGCGAAGCCGATTACCCTTATCCAACCGAGAAGCCCACGCTGAAGGAGTCAAGCAGGGCGCCCCAACATCCCGGGTGCCCCCAGGGTCAAACTTCAGCCCTATTCGAGTGGGATAGAGGTTGACCGAGCGAAGCTCGGATCACGTGACACGTGGGGGGGGGGCGCCCCCGACGTCCAGGGCACCCCGAGTTGCTATAAATAGCAGCCAACGCCCAGGCTTCTGAACAGACAAGCTTTCCAACGCATTCACGCTCTTCTACTCTCGCTCTCTGCTCCGGAAACCTTCCGACTCAAGATACAACCGCCGACGACGTCCCTCTGCTTCAAAATAGATTTTACACCGGACGTTGGTAACGAAGAGTTGTCTTTTTCTTACTGCACCTTTATTGTAATCATCTTCTGTAAATTGATTTGCGCGATTATAGTATTGCCCGCAGTAAACGGTCAACGACTGTGGGCCTTGGAGTAGGAGTCGACCTAGGCTCCGAACCAAGTAAAACTACCCGTGTTTGCGTTTGTTTATTTTTTATTTCCGCTGCGTAATTTCTCTAATTCTAAAATCCGAACGCTTTCCGATATTCACCCCCCTCTATCGGTTCTCTCGATCTAACAGGAAGTAGAGCTCGAGCTAAATTGATAGTGGAGTCGGATTTTCCAGCGATCTGTTGAGCTAGGGGGTTCTTGGCCTACTCTTGTGCGACGACAAGAAGAATTTGAACCAAGGGAAGGGATCGATACTAGTTCCTTAGTGAATTTTCAATTTTGAGAAGTTGTTTAAATTTCTGCGTATCAATCTTTTCTGAACTTTGTATCAGTGACTTAGTTTTCTTTTCTGAATCGTTTCTGCCTTAATTAGTGTTTCAATTCTGTACTCTTATTAGCTAGATTGTTTGTGTAGTGAACGATTGCACTTAGATCATCTTGCTCCGCATTTGAATCAGTTCTGAAATTGGTGTTCATTCTGCGTATCAGCTTTCTCATGCATATCAGTTTTTTTTCTTAAGTTCCTGAATTTTGTATCAAGCTAGCTTTAGTTTTATCTTTTGAATTTACATTGTAGCTTGTTGCATTTCTAAAGCCCTTGGTATCAATTTCTGCATTTGGTTTCAGTTGAATTGTTGTGTATCAGTTTCTATTTCAGCAAGTATTCAATTTTAATTTCTGCAAGTTTTTTTTGGTTACAGCTTCTAAAGTTTGTATCAAGTAAGAGTTAGTTTTTCTAAACCTTTTTTGAACACTAGATTGTACACTTAATCTCAGTTAGCTTTGTTTGTTTCTGCATTCGATTTGTGCTGCATTTCTGAATTTAATTCAACATTCGGTTCATGTTCTGAAATTCTGCCTTCATTTCTGAATTTCTTCACTCATTTATGCATAGAACTTCACTAATAGCTTTGTCTTCCGAGGAGAATTGATCAGTTTGCATTTCGGAATTGTTAGTTTATAGCTCTGCACTTAGTGTTGATTTTCGGCACATGAGTTTGTTTCTTCAGCATACCCAATTGTTTCATTGTTGCATTTTGTATCAAGTGAAGTTTCGGCTTTGAGGGGTAATTCTTGTAGTTCAATACAACTTGTAGTGTCCTCTTGCATTTGAATTTAGATTGTTTTCCAAAATCGGCTAAGTTACATTGGTTGATTAAGTTTCCCATTGGTTGAGTTCCTTAGTTGAATCTACCTTGTTTAGTTCATTCAGTTAAGTTTCCTTTCTTTTCGTCGCGTTCTCATTTCTAATTGAAACCAAACCCAAATATTATTTGAAACCCAAAAATATTCGACGACACATAAACTCGAGCTTGAACCAAACATCCTTAACTATCCCTAGGAAAAATACGACCTGTGGTCCTTTTACTACATTTTTATCTTTGTTAGCAAAAAGGGTTTCAAGCTTTACAAATATCTATATTTGAGACCCACATTCGTGACACCTATCCATTTGGGGACCATCAGAGCCCAAGCTCCACCAACGCACCATCTTCTTCCTCAAGCCTTGAACGCAAGCCGCCACATCTTAGCTCTCTTTCATCCGGATTAGAAGAGAAGATCTCCCTTCATCCATTTCCGGCAGCCCTTCTTCCATTTCCGACAGCCCGCTTCCGAAGCCATCCATCGTCATCCATCCGATGATTGAGGAAGAAGCTCCGGCCATCCTTGCAACTTGATTTTTGCTTGTTGTTTGTTTCTTTGAGTTGGATGTTTGTGTCAATTGATAAATGCTTGTATTGAGCTTGATTCCTCATGTTTGGGTTGCAAGTACTTTGATTAAATTCTTTCATGCATATTAGGTGTTTGATGAAATTTCTCAATCATTTTTGTTACTTTAATTGTTCAACTTAGACTAGTTTAAATTCTTGCAATGCATTTCATATTGAATGGTAGTTAGTTGTGTTTGTTCTTTTCTTAATTAAGAGAAATTAGGTTAGATTAGGTTTCGTTCCATGCTTAATTTAGTATATGTTTCCCAAGTGTTCGTTGAAATGCCCCAACCAATTGTCTTAGTTTAGTTTTGCATTTTCTTAGCTTAGATTCTTGCAATGTTTTGTTAGTTTGATGGCCTTATATTCTCTTATGGTTATGTCCTACGGTTGTATGCAATTAGGTTAGATTAGGTTAAGTTTCATTAATGCTCTATTTCCTTAAATGCTTCCTTTATGTTGCCTTTCGTTTCCTTGTCAAGTGTAGTTAGGTTAAATTAGATTTTCTTTTCTTGCATTGTCTTTCATTAATTAGGATTAGATTTCATACTTGCTTTGCTATTTCTTTTCGTAGTCTTAGCGTTCAAATCCAAACCCCCAGGTTAATATCCCAAAATCCAGAAGCAATAAATTGGAATCCTAAGATTATTAACCTATCATTACATTCCTTGAGAGAGGCGACTCAAGTTACTCTATACTACATTAGTTTAGAGGAGTTCGATACTTTAATTATATTTGAAACCGTAACACGACTAAAATGGTTATCAATGCCGGTCATTGCTTATGTGTCTAAAGTGTTTAGGCGCATTGCCAATGCCACGAGAACCTATTGGGTCACACACTAAGGGCATGATGCTTTGGGAAATCTAATCGGGAGATCTGATCCCGAGTTGGGTA
>JAGFNQ010003231.1:56517-85054 GCA_024364735.1 Boesenbergia rotunda | reverse complement strand
AAGATCACCACTGTAAAGGTTTCTCCACCCGAAGGAGAATTTTTCATAGTGGAAGTGGTGTACGGCGTGGATCCTTGGATTAGTCACCCATCTGGGTGGATACCAAGTAAACGGTTGGTTGTTAGCATTGTTCTCATTTTTTTGCATATTATTGTTTCCGCTGCGCTAACGTACTTGTAGAGAAACAATAGAAAAAGTGCTATTCACCCCCCTCTAGCACGCCACATCGATCCATCAGTTGGTATCAGAGCAAGTTCGTTTCGGAAGAACTCACCGTCAACCGGAGCAAGTATAATGGTGTTTCAAGAGGGATACTCCACCGCACGACCACCCTTCTTTGACGGGAACGACTTCGCGTATTGGAAAGGTAGAATGCAATACTACCTTATGAACAATATTGAGAATTAGATTAGTTTTGCAGATGGTTTTGAGGCACCTGTCGATGAAAGAGGAGAACCGACACCGATGAGATCCTGGTCAAAAGAGGTCATGAAGAGGGCGCAGTCAAATGCCAAGGCCACCACCACACTACAGTGCGGACTCTCAAAGGAGCAACTGAACAAGGTGGGGCTGTTCAAGAGTGCCAAGGAACTGTGGGATAAATTGGTGGAATTAAACGAAGGGTCAAACGAATCCAGAAGAGCAAAGAGGACTTGCTCGTGGCCCAACTCCAATCCTTATCCGTGAAGAGCAACGAGACTGTCAGCCAGCTGCATGGAAGGGTAAAGGAGATAAACAATGTGCTCCACATGATTGGAGAAAAGATCGAGAACCGGGATATCATCAGGTATGCTCTACAAGCCTTCCCGAGAACTACATTGTGGGCATCCATGGTTGATGCCTACAAGGTGTCAAGGGATTTGTCCATAGTTAAATTAGATGATTTATTCTGTGAATTTGAACTGCACGAGCAAGCTAACGTCTCGGCCAAAGAGAAGGGTATTGCTTTTATTACAGAAAAGGAGAAGAAGAAGAGGAAGGAGAAGAAGAAGGTGGTCTACTCTTCCTCATCTGATTCAGAGGAATCCAGTGCCTCCATGGATAGCGACCAAGAGGCATTCATGGTAAGAAAGATGCGTAAGGCTTTTAGAAATTTTTCTAACAAATCCTATGTAGCGCCCCGCCTTCTCTACCTTAGACGGACCGCTACTTTTCTACTTCTTGACTCTAATGCACGACTAAGAATGCGGAACTTCTTTTTTTTTCTTCTAAATTCATCTAGGGATGATATTCTAACTCTAATAGTCATGCATGATACAATGACATACTTCCTTTCTCTAGAACTTCACTGCAATGGTACCAGTCGACTGCCATCTAACCAGTCGACTGGTATCGGCCACAGAAAGTTTCTGGGCGCGGCATCAGTCGACTGGCCTCTTGACAGTCGACTGATGCATTGAATAGAAGCTGCCGTTCGATAGGGCAGTCGACTGGTACTGAACCAGTCGACTGGCACGCCTGAAAAATCTGAAATTCAGATTCGAAACCTTGTCTCAATGGTCCACCAAACTTATAGTTTCAAGCCATACAAAGACACAACACCATTTCTATACTCTATACTAGTTTCCTAAACATTTTAGCCAATCAAAACAACTTGATAAACTCGAAATTAGAACTTTTGCGGAAGAAATTAAGTTATGAAAATCTATATGAACTTTAAACTAGAGTTTTGTACCAAACTTAACTCCTATGCATTCATAATACCAAAACACATGTTCTACACCTTACTAAAGCATTTTGGAATGTAATGCAACTTTTCTAGGCATATTTATAGCAATAAAACTTGATTCAAAGGGAAACTCACAATATCTTGTCACATGCATCAAATAGCTCCATCAAGTATCAATATTCAAAACTACTCACACTTATACTCATCCAATGCAATCATAAGGATATGTATGCTAAATAAAATGACATGGAATCTTTACTCATGGTTTTAGGATATGCAAAATATCTAAAATGCAAATACTTGGATAAATGCTATATGATCTAACTTAAACTAAGACTTTATAATAAATGCACTTTAAGTCCTTCATTCATCTTGTCCCAAGGACCTCTCCAAGGTTAGCCACCACACACACGTCACTCAGCACCGCCTTGTCGCCTTCCTTCAGAATTGCTTGCCTTTACCTTTACCTGCAGCAAGAGGAAATGCAACTAATAAGCAAAAAGCTTAGTAAGTACTATCTAGCTCACAAAATCTCGAAAATGTGCAAACATGCTTTTTAAACAATGTGAAATCACATGAGATACTTTTATGCTTAAAAGAAAACTAAACCATGTATACTCAAGCATTAATAAGTCTCAACTTACTTGTTCTTGGCATAACTTGAACTTTAGCAATTCTTTAACTTTAAATCTTCCTTTAACTTTTAGAAAACTTCTTTAAACTTTAGAAAACTTTGCTAAAGCATATACTTGAAAATAATAACTCACTTGGATCCACTTAAGACGTAAGTACCATCTTATGCGCGTTCCCTAAAAGGTTGGGGTAGCGAGCCACCAATCCTAATAGAGCAGACCTTGGTCTACCAGGGCCAAGACCTTGGAATTGGACACCTGGATTTCTTTAACGACGCCCTTGGACGCCGGGTACTGGCCTTAGAAAATAAAATACTTACTTTTTTTCTTATCTTGAATGCCTTGGCATTTTAACGAGCACCTTGTGTGCCCAAATCCCTAAGTCTTGACTTTTGGGGATTTCTTAAGGCCTTGGCCTTTTCTTTTCTTATCTTTATCTTCTCTTTTCTTTTCTCATAACTTTTCTTAGACCCTAACCTCATATAGGGTACTTAATTAAACTTATACAAGCATGGATTAAACTAGAGTTACATGCAAAATCATAAACTCAAGGAAAATTGCACTTTTAACTTTCTAACGGGAAAAACTTGCGGAAAAACCGCCTCTTACTGCAGGTGAGCAGTACTTACATTGATATCTTGGACTTACAACCAAAATTGACGTCTAGGGCTCGGGAGAAACTTGAGATCTCGATGAACCGTTCGCGCCTACGCGTTCCTCTCGTCGAGACGAACGAAACGCTCCGCACCCTTTGGTTCTTCCTTGGCCGGCGCCCCCTTAGAGGAGGAGAGGAGGTGTGGGGCGTGCGCCCAAGAGAGGGGAAGAGGGGGGGGGGGTCGGCGTGAGGGCTTGGGCGAGGGAGAGAGGGTTTAGGTTGAGAGAAAATAAAATTCCTCTCTTTAATGATCTATTTATACTTAGGGTATTTAAGTCCAACTTTATAACTTAACTTAATATTTCTCTATTTTCTTTCAGCACACCCCTGCTGGGGCTCCTGGTTAACCTGACCAACTTAAGTCGTTGATCCCACGGGAGGTCTCGGGTTCAAAACTCATCCAGGCAACTTTTTGCCGAAAACTCTATTTCTTTTAATAAAAATACTAAACGGACTCGGAAAATTCTCTAAAAATATTCTAAAAATTCCTAAAATATCTAGAATATTTCTAAAACATTTCTAACTAATTTAAAGGACTTTAAGGACTTAAAGTGGAAATTTTGGGGCGTTACATCCTATGCTAGGAAAGGGTCCAAAGGCAAGGGTAAGGCCAAGGATATCATCTGTTACAACTGCCACCAAGAGGGACACATGAAGAACGAGTACCCTCAATTGAAGAGAAGAGATGGCAAGAAGGAGGAGAAGAAGAAAGGGGACAAGAAGAGGTCAAAGGGAAAGGAGAAGGGTGCCACCAACCTAAAGGCGACTTGGGATGATCTATCATCCTCGAAGGAGGAAGAAGAGCAAGTTTCACACTTTGCTCTCACGGCGATGGACCACTCAGATTCATCAGATGATGAAAGGAGTTCAAGCAGTGAAAATGAGAGCACCTCTTCATCATCATCCGAGTCAGAAGCTTCGGTAAGTGAGGTATACCACTTACCCTCATCTACTTTAGTCAAGATCATCGCTAGCACTAACATGGATTTAGCAAAGGCTAGAAGTAAGATTAAGGAATTAAAAGATGAGATTGCCATGCTTAGAGTAGAATCTACCAAACTTAAGGAAGAATTACATGCTAGTTCTCTTACATCACATGCTTCATGTCTTGAAACTGAAAATAGGGAACTAAAGAAAAAGGTAGATGACCTCACAAAGGCCCTTAGAAAATTCCAAGTAGGCTCTAGCAACCTAGATATGATAATCAACAGTCAAAGGGCCGTTTATAACAAGGCCGATTTGGGATATAGACCAAAGACAAAGGAAGTGGCCTTTGTATCACTCACGGGTAGGATTGGCGCATCTAGGAGAGAAGGGGTTAAGGGAAACACCAAGAGGGCATGAGTACCTAAAAGATTTCTAAATGATGCTTATGGATAAAAAATTTGGGTACCAAAAAAATATGTTTTTCATGTTGTATAGGTAAAGGTGAAGGAGACCTCAATTATGTGTATAGTAGATAGTGGATGCTCAAGACACATGACCGGGGATGTGAGCAAGTTCACTACTATTAGCTACTTAAGAGAAGGGACGGTCTCCTTTGGAAATAGTGGAAAACTGAGGATTATTGGTAGGGGCACCATTGAGGTATCTCCCATGATTTCTATACATAAGGTACTCCTAATTAAAAATATGAATTTTAACTTATTTAGTGTGAGTTAGTTATGTGATGCGGGCTTTAGGATCGAATTTCATGCTAGGAAGTGCATAATTAAACATAATGATTTAAATAATGTCATATTAGAAGGGTATAGAGAAGCAAATTTGTATTATCTTGATCTTGCTTTTGCTACTAACAATGTTGTTAAGTGTTTCATGTCTAAAGAAGAAGAAGGGTGGTTGTGGCACCAGAGGCTTGGACATGTAAACATGAGAAGCATAGCAAGAGTGGCCAAGGAAGAATTGGTGAAGGGGCTACCCATGATCAAGTATGAGAAGACCAAATTGTGTGATGCATGCCAAGAGGGTAAGCAATCAAAATCATCAAACAAAGTTAAAACCCTAACCACTACTACTTTACCATTAGAGCTCTTGCATATCTATTTATTTGATTGCCATAGTACTCCTTCACTTGTAGGGAGTAAATATTGTTTAGTTATAGTAGATGATTTTTCTAGGTTTACTTGGGTCTTCTTCATGAATCATAAGGACGATACCCTAGAACTCTTCATAGGATTTAGTAAAAGGGTAAAAAATGAAAAACATATCAAAATTAACCGAATTAGGAGTGACCATGGTGGGGAGTTCCAAAATTCAAATTTCACACAATTTTGTGTCGACAATGGATACAAGCATGAATTTTCATGCCCAAGGACTCCTCAAAAAAATGGGGTAGTTGAGAGAAGAAACTGAGTCCTACATGAAGCTGCTAGGACTATGCTTAATGCATATTCCCTTCCTAGCTATTTTTGGGCCGAAGCGGTTAACACCGCTTGTTATATTCAAAACCGGGTGTTGGTACATAGGTTTCTAGGAAAAACACCTTTTGAATTATGGAATGGGAGAGTACCACAAGTCCATTACTTTAGGGTCTTTGGATGTAAATTCTAAATACCAAAGATGACCTAAGGAAGTTTGAGTCAAAAGCCGATGAAGAAATTCTAGTAGGGTACTCATTAACTAGTAGGGGTTATAAAGTTTATAACAAGAGGACAAAAGTGATTGAGGAGTCCTCAAATATTAAATTTGATGAATCAACAAATACCTACCCTAGAAAAGCCTCAATTGATAAGGATATGGAAGAAGTTCAACCTCTTGCCCAAAGAATCCAAGACCTACATTTGGAGGACAGTGATTAATGGAGAGTAAGAAGTATCCTAGAGGATGAGGAAGAAGGAGTCAATGAACCCACAACCTCAAGGCCCTTGACACATCACCAAGATCACCCTATTGACCAAATAGTGGGTGATGTAACTCAAGGAGTAAGGACTAGGTCTTATTTTAGAGACCAAACTAGTTAAATAACCTTAATCTCTCAATTAGAACCTAAGTTTATTGATGAAGCATTGAGAGATGTAGATTGGGTCTTAGCCATGCAAGAAGAGCTAAATCAATTTGAGAGAAGTGAGGCTTGAGAGTTGGTTACTAGGCCCAATGATTGCACCATTGTGACCACAAGATGGGTCTTTAGGAACAAATTAGATGACCAAGGCAAAATCACTAGGAACAAGGCTAGATTGGTAGCTAGGGGGTTTAACTAAGTTGAGGGGTTAGACTATGATGAGACTTATGCCCCCGTAGCTAGATTAGAATCTATTAGAATTCTACTAGCCTATGCCGCTCACATGGGTTTCACACTTCACCAAATGGATATGAAGTCGGCATTCCTTAATGGGATTATTAAGGAAGAGGTCTATGTAGAACAACCCCCTGGGTTTGAGGACCTTAACTATCCAAGACACGTTTACAAATTAAGAAAAATCCTATATGGATTGAAACAAGCTCCTCGGACTTGGTATGAAAGGTTTTCTTCATTTCTAGTGTCAAAGGGGTTTAGGAGATGAACAATTGACCTTACATGGTTCCTAAAATCTAAGGATAAGGACATATTTGTTGCCCAAGTATATGTAGACGATATCATTTTTGGGTCAATAAATAATGACTTTCTACAAGAATTCATCAAATGTATGGAAGATGAATTTGAGATGAGTCTTGTAGGAGAGTTAACCTTCTTTTTAGGTCTTCAAGTTAAGCAAACTAATGAAGGAACACATGTTTTTCAAACCAAATATGCTAAGGAGATGTTAAAGAAATTTAGCTTAGAAAATGCTAAGGTAGTATCTACCCCTATAGGAACCAATGTGAAAATGGATTGTGACCTTGAAGGTAAAATGGTAGACTCTAAGCAATATAGGAGCATGATTGGTAGACTACTATATCTAACCGCTAGTAGACCCGATATACTTTTTAAGGTAGGAATGTGTGCAAGGTACCAATCTTGTGCCAAAGAGTCCCATTTGGTTGTAGTCAAAAGGATCCTAAGGTATGTTAAAGGTACCCTCAATGTCGGACTTTGGTATCCTAGAACCCCTAGTATTGATCTTATTGGATACACCAACTCAGACTATATGGGGTGTAAGCTAGATAGGAAGAGCACTAGTGGAGGGTGTCAATTCCTTGGGTCTTCCTTAGTTAGTTGGAGTAGTAGGAAACAACCATGCGTTGCCCTATCAACAACGGAGGCGGAATATGTGGCAATGGGTATGTGTGTTTCCCAACTCCTTTGGATCATGCACACTTTAGAAGATTATGAGTTACATTATACCAAGGTCAAAGTTTTGTGTGATAATGTAAGTACAATCAACTTGACCAAAAATCCGGTTCACCACTCTAGGACAAAATACATTGAAGTGAAACATCACTTCATTAGAGACTATGTGGCAAGGAGAGACATAGAATTACACTATGTTGAATCCAAGTCGAACCTAGCCGACATCTTTACCAAGCCTCTTCCCGAATCGGAGTTTACATCTTTAAGAAGAGGCCTTGGGATGTGTTTTGTAGAAGTATAGGATGAACTTTGGGATATTAGCTTTGAAAAAGTGTTCTTGCTCCATTCGGGGTAATACATTTGGTTCACTTGTACTTGTGGCATATTGTTGAATCATTAAAAGTATTAAAATATGAAAACTAGACCAACTATGGGGAAGGCAAGTGTTTAATCAATGGACACTTTGCCCAAAGATCGTAGTTGGACATATTAAATTTTTGAAAACCATTGTATGACTCATATACTTTGCCATGTTTTTAAGAGTCATATGATTGCAAAACTAGATTGTAAGTTGATACAAAACTTAGTGGTTTCAAGAATTTTAGATTTTTATCAAAAGTCATGCATGCTTGAAATTTTATACGAACTAATATTTTTCCTTGATAGAGTATATCATTTCAAACATGTCTGCAAATTTTTAGAATTTTTGAAATTTTCTAGAGGTTTCTGAATTTCGGCACAGAAGCTGAAATTTACCACTGACAGAGTATCAGTCGACTGCCCATTACCCCATGGGCAGTCGACTGACACGTTTGGTTTCAGCCTCTGTGAAAATTTTTAGAAATTCAATCTTCTCAAATTTGATGCCATAGGATTGGGGTTGCTTGAGGCAATCATTTTGATGGTGTCAAAGGGGGAGAATGGGTGGTTTAAGTTAGAATTTTAACTTGGAATGGATGGTTGAAGGTTTGCTTTCTCACTTAGGCCTTGAATGATTAAAAAAATGGGGAAAAGACATAGATTAAGGGGGAGGTTACCTCTTAGGTTCTGATATGTCTTAAATTTTTTGGTGTTAAGTGGAAACATAACTTGAACTATGATTAGAATTGAATATGGGAGAAGACATGGATTAAGGGGGAGGTTACCTCTTAGGGCTACTATGTCTTATTTTTTTAATTGCTATCTATTGTTACTGGTATTGTTGGTTGCTATTTATCTCTAAACTTAAACATATTTTCACACATCAAAAAGGGGGAGATTGTTGAGGCAATCGACCCTTAAATGATTGGAAGATCATGGTTTTGATGTGTGTGGGTGAATATGTTTAAGGTTAGAGTGTTATGTTGTATTTGATGTGTGTGATTGAGTTTGCAGGACTTGGAGAATCACACATGGTGAACATATCCGAGGGACGAGAACCGAGGGAGGAGGACCTCAAGGGCAAGCCGGGAAGTGGACTTCAAGGGCACATGTAAAGGGTGGCATGGAGGCAAGCCAAGGGAGGCTTGTGTGCGCATTTGAGGGACGAGAGCCTGAGGAAGATGACTTCAAGGGGCGAGCCAAGGAGTGAACCTGAAGGCATACGTGAAGGACTATGTGAAGATTGGCTGGGAGTGAGTGGGTAGTCGACTGGCCAGAGGGCAGTCGACTGCCAAAACTCACATAAGGTTTTCAGCCTTCTACCAGTCGACTAGCCCAGAGGCAGTCGACTGGTATACCCCCGAAAACTAACCGTTGGCTAGCAATTAATACTAGGCCAGTCGACTGCCCCAGGGGCAGTCGACTGGTGTAGGGCTGGATAAACTGCGAGTTTGTCCTGTTCTCCTATAAAAGGAGGAATTTTTTGCACGTGGGCAGTACGGTTCCGTACTACGACGAAGTGCTGCACGTGTGAAAAGCGTTATTAACATCCTCTCTCTTATTCTATTATATTCTGTAAAGAGGAAGATCACCACTGTAAAGGTTTCTCCACCTGAAGGAGAATTTTTCATAGTGGAAGTGGTGTACGGCGTGGATCCTTGGATTAGTCACCCATCTGGGTGGATACCAAGTAAACGCTTGGTTGTTAGCATTGTTCTCATTTTCTTTGCATATTATTGTTTCGGCTGCGCTAGCGAACTTGTAGAGAAACAACCGAAAATGTGCTATTCACCCCCCTCTAGCACGCCACATCGATCCATCATTTATTACTTGATTTTTCTGCAAGGGCACAGAGATATACAGACAGGCACTCTAAATAAAACGTGAATCTTACCAAGTCCAGAAGGGTACGAGACCGCTGCCGGGCCGCGACCTCCTGAGTTTTTTCCCTTCTCCTCCAGTTAGTCTTCCATGCCCCTCAGGTTCTTCCGAGACTCTATTCTGGCCTCTCCTCTGTAGCACCACCGAGACACCAGCTGGTCTCCTCGGACTTCAACCACCCGGTCGCCTACAGGAAGCTTTATCTTCTAGTGGTAAATAGAGACCACTGCCTGGAAAGTGCTGAGCGCAGGGCGGCCCAGGATGACATTGTTGGAGGAGGGTGCGTCCACGATCAAGAAAGGAGTCCTCCGGGTTCTTTCGATCCTGTCACTTCCCAATGAGAGTGACAAGGTGATTTTTCCTACCGGCTGTACTGGATTCCCTATGAAACCAAATAGCAGAGTCGAGACTGGAAGCAGTTCTTCCTTGTCTATCTGCATCTGATCCCAGGACGCCTTGTACAGGATGTTCAAGGAACTCCCTGTGTCCACATAGATGCGCTTAAGCTCATAGTTAGCAATGCGGTCTACGATCACTATGGCGTCTTCATGGGGAGCTTCTACTTCTACAAGGTCGGATGGCCCAAAGGATATTGTAGGGCCCGACTCTTGACTCTAGCTCGTCCCGATGGAGTAGTTCTCCAATCGCCGGGTATAAGATTTCCTGGCCCGGTTGGAGTCCCCTCCAGTAGGTCCTCCGGAGATGACTCCCACATAACCCGAGGGCGGACCTCGCATGGGGGCCTTGCTCTTCTGGGGGTCTCTTTCTAAGGAGAGAGATCTTTGGGGTCCAGGCCCCCGACTCCTACCTCGTGATCGTGATCAAGACCGAGGTCGGGCCTCACTTTCCCCGACATGCTGTCACCGAGGAGAGAAACTTTGCCTTGGATACCTTCTATGGTACCCTGACTTATTCCACTTTCTTCAAGGTTTGGTGTCTGCCTCCTCACCGAACTTTTTCTTCAAGGCGTGACACTCTTCAATGGAATGTGTCGAGTTGCCATGGTAACTACAGTACCTTGGTGATGGTTCTGGCAGCTCGGTGTCTACCGTCTCCACCATCCGGCACCTACCAGCCCAATGGTCCTTCCCGGGGTGAAGTTCCTTTCCCTGGGCCGGGGCCAGGGGCACCCTCCTGTCTGAGCGGGGAACCGCCGGAGGGGGGGGGGGCTCCGACAGGATCATTGCGACGGCCGTACTGTACTTCATCCACATTGACATGCTTGACGGAGCGTCCCAGCAAATCATCGAAACTGGCGGGGGGCTTCCTTACCAAGGATCAGAAGAAGTCCCCTTCGGCGAGCCCTTGGGTACAAGCACTGACGAGTATCTCTGATGTTGCACTAGGCACGTCCTGCGGTACCCAGTTGAACCTCTGAATGTACTCCTTGAGCGATTCCTTAGGCTTCTGCTTGAGGGCGAACAGATTAAGTGTCGTCTTCTAGTAGCGACGGCTGCTCACGAAATGGTGGAGGAAGGCTGTCTTGAACTCCGTGAAGGAGTTGATAGAACCTTGTGGCAGCCTCTGGAACCACCACTGAGCTGCTCCGGACAGGGTGTTCAAGAACAACCGGCACTTCACACCGTCAGTGTACTGGTGCAGGAGTGTCACATTCTCGAATTTATAGACGTGATCCTCTGGATCCGTCTTCCTATAATAATCAGGGATCCCTCGCCCACAAAACTGCTTGGGCATAGGGTCTTCAACAATCTCAGATGAGAAAGGTGTAGAGGGGGATCTTATGAGAGGTTTTGGGTTCATCCCTCTTCCCCTGTCCTTCTTCGTGCCTTTGGGCGTTGGAGGCCACTGAGTGGGCCTTCTCAATGTCTCTGGGAGATTCTCTCTGGAGGCTTGGGACTGCTCCGTCCTGTCTCCCCGTAGGGGTAACGGATCTCCGTGAATGCGAGACAGAGACTCTGGGGATCTCCTCTCTCGCCGGATCCCCTTATCGTGGGACAGCCTGTTCGACTTGGTGTTGCTCCAACGCTTCCTTAATGGCGTTAGCCACCAGACGGTTAAGTTCCTCTCTTGTGAGGGCAAGGGGTTGTTCCTCCGATCCTGCCATCAGTGCTCCTTCAGGTGCTTTGCTAGTTTCCCACAGACGGCGCCAAATTTGTTCCGGAAAGAGTCGACGACGATGGTCAGTCACTGGAGTTCTTCCCCTATGGAAGTTGCTGCGGCGGGGAGGAACTTAGGGTCTTGCAAGGTTAACACGAGCGTTAGGGGACACGTCGGCAAGGGTCCGACAGAGTCCACTCCTACACTCAAGTCAATGTCCGTCCGAGAAGTAAAGGTAGCGAGAAGTAAAGAATGTATCTAGAGTTGAGAGAGCGTAACCCCCTTACCGGAGGGGTTGGACTACCTTTTATACTGACATCGACAGACTAGACTGATGATGCAGTCTGACCCGGTTGTTGTTTTGGTGTTTGACAATGATTTAAGTTTGGTTGAGCGAATTTGGGTTAAAGTCCTGGTCGGGGACTGGGCATGAAACCCTGGTGAGTGAAGCCAGGTCCTAGCTTGTGAAGCTAGGTTGAAATCCCGGTGAGTGAAGTCGGGTCCTGGTGAGTGAAGCCAGGTGATCGAAATCCCGGTGAGTGAAGCCGGGTCCTGGTGAGTGAAGTCAGGTGATGGAAATCCCGACGAGTGAAGCCGAGTCCTGGTGAGTGAAGCCAGGGGATGGAAATCCCGGTGAGTGAAGCCGGGTCCTGGTGAGTGAAGCCAGGTGATGGAAATCCCAGTGAGTGAAGCTGGGTCCTGGTGAGTGAAGCCAGGTGATGGAAATCCCGGTGAGTGAAGCTGGGTCCTGGTGAGTGAAGCCAGGTGTTGGAAATCCCGGTGAGTGAAGCCGGGTCCTGGTGAGTGAAGCCAGGTGGTGAAAAGTCCTAATTCGGAAGGGTTGGGTGAAAAGTCCTAGCTTGGAGGGCTAGGTGAAAAGTCCTAACTTGGAGGGTTAAGTGCAAATTCCCATCCTGGAGAATTAGGTGAAAAAGTCCTGGCTTGGAGGGTCAGGTGCCTAGCTTGGAGGGCTAGGTTGGATGATGTTCTAACTCGGAAGGGTTGGGTGAAAAGTCCTAGCTTGGAGGGTTAGGTGCAAATTCCCAACTTGGAGGGTTAGATGGAAAAAATCCGTAGCTTGGAGGGCTAAGGTGGATGAATTCCTAGCTTGGAGGGCTAGGTTTGAGTCCCTGGATCTGTCTGGTGACCGATCAGGGACATTGGCACGCTGCTCCTTCGTGGATCTGTCTGGTAACCGATCCAGCGATGTCCGATCGGACTGGTGACCGATCAGGGAGCACACAGTGAGGTTGAGAACCTATTGTGGGGCTCCTGATCGGACCGGTGACCGATCAGGGAGCAGGCTGATCCTGATCGGTCTGGTGACTGATCAGGGAGCGGACGTGAGTGAGTTCCCTTGCTGATCAAAGTCCTGGATCGGTCCGGTGACCGATCAGGGACTTTGGATCTGATTAAAAAATCACTGTTCATCTGTCCTGATCGGTCTGGGTGACCGATCAGGCTTCACTCTGATCGGTCGGGTGACCGATCAGGCGTGTATAGCCGCGAGAGCTGGGAATCCCAACGAAGCAGTGGATCGGTCTGGTGACCGACCCACACGCCCTGGATCGGTCCGGTGACCGATCACTTTAATTCAAATATGCTGTCAGAAGTCTGTTTTCACTGCCGATTCTCTGCTACTTGCTGAATTCTTTTTGATATGCATTGCTAAGCCTCTGTTGGAGTGTGCAGGTGATAGCAGGTGATTCAAACACTCAAGGAGGGTCAATGGGAGGCTTTCCTTGGAGCAGGTTTGGATCTATTGTGTTTTCAGGTCTCAACGGCGTCTGGCGCAACTAGCAACTGACGAAGGCGCGGCTGGCAACTGACGGAGGCTCAGGTGGAGGAGTGTCCAGTGGACTGAGTGCTCAGAGATGTCAGTGGGTCAGGGTGTGAGTCAGTGGTGCTGATGGAGCTAGCGACGTTGAGCAGGAGCTTAAGAGACAAAGCTGGATGCAGAGGAGCGGTGGCGAACAAGACAGAAACTTGGGAAGTTTGGCTGGGCTGTGTTCGTGCTCTCTGTTACTTTGTGCTTGAGCGATCTTGTTACATCTTTGTGAGCTTGTCTTCTCGAGTGTCTCTGTGCTTAATTTGTATCTTCTTGAGATCACGTGTGGAGAGGTTTCTCCACCGAGAAGGAGGCTCCTACTATCCGGAGTTCACCGGGGCTTGATCTGCCGACGATCAAGGGATCGCCCACCTCACGGGCACGCCAAGGAGTAGGGGCAAGTTATCCCCGAACCTTATATATCGCTGTGTTAGCGTTGGTTTGATTCCTTTCTCTGTTTTACTCTTCCTGTTGCATTTTGTTTCCGCTGCTACTATTCTGATCACAGGAAGAAAGTTTTAGAAGAGGGGGCGATTTGAGTGTCTGGCTATATTCACCCCCCCTCTATAGCCATCTCGTTTCCAACAAGTGGTATCAGAGCTTGGGGCTCTGTTCAAGGCTTAACATCCGAGAGCTTACAACAAGATGGCTGGAAGAGAAGGTTACAGCACAAGCAGACCTCCATTCCTCGACGGCACTGATTTTCCATATTGAAGGTCAAGGATGGAGTTCTACCTCAAAACCAACATGAGCTTGTGGTTCACTATCAAGGAGGGGTTTTCCCTTCTAAAGGATAATGAAGGAAAGGAGCTTGAGTTTTCCAAGTGGTCGGCTGAGCAAATCCGGAAGGGGGAAGTCAATGCCAAAGCCATTATCACCTTGCAATGTGGAATGACCAAGGATCAGTTGGTCAAGGTGGGTCCTTTCACAAATGCTAAAGATCTATGGAATAAGCTCATTGAGCTCCATGAGGGAACTCAAGATACAAGGACTGCCAAGAAGGACCTCCTTCTCAGCCAACTTCAAAATCTCACCATGGGAGAAAATGAAACTGTAAGTATGTTTCATTGTCGATTCAAAGAAGTATTGAATGGTCTCCACTCCATTGATGAAAAGGTAGAAAATAGAGACCTAGTGAGGTATGTACTCAAAGCTTTCCCTAGGAATACTTTGTGGCCATCCATGGTGGATGCTTACAAGGCTTCCAAGGACTTATCTTTTGTTAAGTTAGAGGATTTATTTTGTGAGATGGAGCTACACGAGATCTCTAACACAAGCCCAAAAGAGAAAGGGTTTGCTTGTGTGACAGGTAACAAAAGAAAGGAGAAGAAGAATGAAGAGGAGGAGAAGAACTTCCATCATTTTGCTTTCATGGCAGTAGAGAATTCAAGTGAAGGAAGCAGTGATGAATCTTCAAGCTCCTCAACCGCGCCTTCATCATCTTCGGATGATGAAGAGGCAATCTCTCCGGAATTAGATAAATGCTATAGGATGATAGCATGCTTAACTAAGTTGTTAAAGAAATCAAAGAATAAGATTAAGTCATTGAAATTTGAAGTAGAAAAATTGAAATCCTCTAAGGATGAAGATCTTGATAATTTGCATGTTAAAAATGTTGAGGATGAAAATAAGGATTTGAAGAGCAAAGTTGAAAACCTCAAGAATATTCTTAAGAAGTTTTCAATTGACTCAAAAACCTTAGACATGATCTTGAATTCTCAAAGGGCGGTTTACAACAAGGCCGGTATAGGTTACCGACCTAAGGAACCGACCTTTGTATCCTTAATGTCAAGAACCCAATCTAGAGCATAAAATAATTCTAGGGTTCAAAAGGTTAGAAAGAAAAAGACTAAGGCATGGGTGCCTAAGTCCTTCATTGTAGATGCCTTAGGTTCCAAAATTTGGGTACCTAAAATCTCCATATTTCGAATTGTATAAGCATTGTTTGAGGGGGAGCATCTATCAACATGGGAGGTTGATATTTGGTGCTCCAAACCCATGACCAAAGAAAAAAATTGTCATTCACATTGTTGGTTATGGAAAATTCAAATTAAATGCTTTGATCTCCACTGGTTTAGTTCTCATAATAATATAATCCCTTGGATAGTGATTTTTATGGAATTCATGTGTTAAAGTACTTAGTCATGGTATAATCTACTTTAGTATTTAAGTTCTTCCATGATCAAGTATGCCATGATTTTCTTGTATGTATTATGCCAACATGAAGAACACATGGTTTGTGAAAATCACTATGAAAATCTCACAATACATGATTAGACAAAGAACATGAGTTTAAGGCCTAGGCTTAAGCTTTTCTTATTATTTTGGAGATGAATCTAGATGAGTATACCATGACTTTGATGTTTGGATGATTAACATTAATCTATGATATGCCCATTTTGATTAAGAACAATATGAACACATAACTTAAATTGATCATGATGTGAAATAAGCATGTTTTTGGAATTTTAATCATCCATTGGAATTGACACAAACCTAATTTTGGTTAAGACCAACATGATCATATAGGTTATGATGTTTTAAGTTCCATGACTTGTTTGATTTCCCACTGATCATGCTTTGATATAAACCTGTGTTTGGGACTCAAGTTCATACTTAGAACGTATTCATCAAAATTGATACAAACATGTGTTGTTTCTCCTCATAGAAACTCTTAATTCTTGATATGGAATAACACTTGGTTAAGAGACCCCATGTTTGGAACCAAAGTAATTAAAATCAATTGAATTAGGGGTTTGGGAATGACTAAGAATTGAAACAAACCTGATTTCAGAATTGCTGAAATCGGTTTCTGAAATATGAAACTGAAAAACCTTCTGTTTGAACCCAGATCGGTCCACCGACCGATCAGGGATCCCTCTGATCGGTCTGGTGACCGATCAGACCAACTCTAATCAAGGAACTCCCAAATCATTCCAAATTGATCCAAAACCTCCTCAAACCAACTCCTTTTCATCAAATTGTATCAGTACCACCAACAAAACTGATACACACAAATCTGATACAAACCAAGTCCAATTGAAACATATTTGATCACCCATTGGTACAAACCTGGTACTAAGGGAGCACAAATTTGTTCAAGTGATACAAACCTGGTATTTAATAGTGATTTGATACAAACCTATGTTGGAATGTTCAAATTCATAAGAAAGGGTTTGTTGAGTCATGACTCTTGTTCTTAATGTCGTGTTTCAGAAATTTTTCTGAAATACCGAATATCAATAGAGTCCTCTCTCCTGTTATGGGATGCAAATTGTTAATGCAGTCTGATTAGGAACGTATCAGAGTTTCCGAAATTTTTCTGAAATCTGATCGCTCCCCAGACTAATCAGATATCCTTCTGTATCATGTAATCAATAGACCTGGTTGGTCGCGGAGACCAATCAAGACTATTTTTCAGATACAGTTGCATTCTTTACTCATCCTATAAAGCATATACGTATTTAACCATGATATACTTCTGTATATGTCTTCACATGGAAGTTCAAGTGTTAATGCAGTCTGATCTTGAACGAATCAGAATTATAGAAATTTTTCTGAAAATTGATCGTTCATAGATACATCAAAAATTTTTCTATATCGATCATCAGTCTGATGGAACTGCGATAATTATTGTCATGTGATGCATATACATTGTTGCCATGATACATTTATGGTATATGCCTCTCATATGCAATCTAAAATCATCCTTTGACTTACCTGTCATATGAAACATATACATACTTGACCATGATATTATTTGGTATATGTTTTCATATGCAATTCAAAAATTATCCTTTGATTATTTTGGGTTTGGGGAGAGACCCGTGTTTGAGGGGGAGGTATATTCAAACTTAATAACCATACCCTTTTCGATGTTTGACAAAGGGGGAGAAAATGACTGATTAAGTTTATTGTTATTATAGGGGGAGGATCATGATTCCCTTATGAAAATTGAACGGATTTCAATTGATTGATACCTAAACTTAAATCGGGTTGTCAAACAAAAAAAAGGGAGAAATTGTTGATGCAGTCTGGCCTGGTTGTTGTTTTGGTGTTTGGCAATGATTTAAGTTTGGTTGAGCGAATTTGGGTTAAAGTCCTGGTCGGGGACTGGGCATGAAACCCTGGTGAGTGAAGCTAGGTCCTAGCTTGTGAAGCTAGGTTGAAATCCCGGTGAGTGAAGTCGGGTCCTGGTGAGTGAAGCCAGGTGATGGAAATCCCGGTGAGTGAAGCCGGGTCCTGGTGAGTGAAGCCAGGTGGTGAAAAGTCCTAATTCGGAAGGGTTGGGTGAAAAGTCCTAGCTTGGAGGGCTAGGTGAAAAGTCCTAAATTAGAGGGTTAGGTGCAAATTCCCATCCTGGAGAATTAGGTGAAAAAGTCCTGGCTTGGAGGGTCAGGTGCCTAGCTTGGAGGGCTAGGTTGGATGATGTTCTAACTCGGAAGGGTTGGGTGAAAAGTCCTAGCTTGGAGGGCTAGGTGAAAAGTCCTAACTTGGAGGGTTAGGTGCAAATTCCCAACTTGGAGGGTTAGATGGAAAAAATCCTTAGCTTGGAGGGCTAGGTGGATGAATTCCTAGCTTGGAGGGCTAGGCGTCCCTGGATCGGTCTGGTGACCGATCAGGGACATTGGCACGCTGCTCCTTCGTGGAACGGTCTGGTGACCGATCCAGCGATGTCTGATCGGACTGGTGACCGATCAGGGAGCACACAGTGAGGTTGGGAACCTATTGTGGGGCTCCTGATCGGACCGGTGACCGATCAGGGAGCAGGCTGCTTCCTCACTACCTTGATCCTGATCGGTCTAGTGACCGATCAGGGAGCGGACGTGAGTGAGTTCCCTTGCTGATCAAAGTCCTGGATCGGTCCGGTGACCGATCAGGGACTTTGGATCTGATTAAAAAATCACTGTTCATCTGTCCTGATCGGTCTGGGTGACCGATCAGACTTCACTCTGATCGGTCTGGTGACCGATCAGGCTTCACTCTGATCGGTCGGGTGACCGATCAGGCATGTATAGCCGCGAGAGCTAGGAATCCCAGCGAAGCAGTGGATCGGTCTGGTGACCGACCCACACGCCCTGGATCGGGCCGGTGACCGATCACTTTAATTCAAATATGCTGTCAGAAGTCTGTTTTCACTGCCGATTCTCTGCTACTTGCTGATTTCTTTCTGATATGTATTGCTATGCCTCTGTTGGAGTGTGCAGGTGATAGCAGGTGATTTAAACACTCAAGGAGGGTCAATGGGAGGCTTTCCTTGGAGCAGGTTTGGATCTATTGTGTTTTCAGGTCTCAACGGCGTCTGGCGCAACTGGCAACTGACGAAGGCGCGGCTGGCAACTGACGGAGGCTCAGGTGGAGGAGTGTCCAGTGGACTGAGTGCTCAGAGATGTCAGTGGGTCAGAGTGTGAGTCAGTGGTGCTGATGGAGCTAGTGACGTTGAGCAGGAGCTTAAGAGACAAAGCTGGATGCAGAGGAGCGGTGGCGAACAAGACAGAAACTTGGGAAGTTTGGCTGGGCTGTGTTCGTGCTCTCTGTTGCTTTGTGCTTGAGTGATCTTGTTACATCTTTGTGAGCTTGTCTTCTCGAGTGTCTCTGTGCTTAACTTGTATCTTCTTGAGATCACGTATGGAGAGGTTTCTCCACCGAGAAGGAGGCTCCTACTATCCGGAGTTCACCGGGGCTTGATCTGCCGACGATCAAGGGATCACCCACGTCACGGGCACGCCAAGGAGTAGGGGCAAGTTATCCCCGAACCTTGTATATCGCTGTGTTAGTGTTGGTTTGATTCCTTTCTCTGTTTTACTCTTCCTGTTGCATTTTTTTTCCGTTGCTACTAATCTGATCACAGGAAGAAAGTTTTAGAAGAGGGGGCGATTTGAGTGTCTGGCTATATTCACCCCCCTCTATAGCCATCTCGTTTCCAACATAGACGTGCCCCCTCGATCGGTGCCACATCTCCGATGCTTAAGCCACACCCCCTCTTTCGGCAGTGACTGGATATCCTTTGAAACGGTATGCGCCGTTATCAAGCTTCCACCCATTGCGATATTTAAGGGTCGTGCAGACCTTTTCTAACGGGGATGATTATCCTCACCGAGAGGGGGGGTCAATACCCGAGGTCGGTCATTGCGGGGACTCCTCCTCCCGAGCTGAGCTCGGGGTCTTCGGGTGCTATAACTCCCGAGGTGCTCTCGGGGCCTAACCTCCCGGGATGCTCCCGAGAGAGGCCTTCGGGTAACCTTCCCGGGCGCGTCTCCTGAGGGGGCCCCGGGAAGGAAGGTCGCTTTGATCTGTCATGTCGCGCCCCGCGACTTCTTCATTCTCCGTACCAGGCACAGACTATTCAACCCTATATATATATATACTTCCCTTATTAATGATTACATGATCTATCACAAAGAAGTGTGAAGGCTTAAGTTAGTAAGCTTTTATTTTTGAGACTATGGTATTGTGGAAGGGTATTAAGTTGTCTCTCAGATATTTACGGTTCGATTCTTAGCTACGATATATTTTATAGAATTTTTTTTTCTAAATGGAATGCACAATTATAGAATGTTAAACTTTTTGACTGTCCGTTATGAGTATTTTACGATTTATCTTAATGACCGATAAAATAAAATTTCCATAAGATCAGATGAACTGCCCCAGATTCACAGGCAATGGAATCCCAAATTAGGAGGGAGCGTTGAGTTTTTGATTTTTCTAGTTTATTTTATTTGATTTATGCCCTAACCTAAATAAATTATCAAATATAATTAATAAGAGATTATTGTTTCATTAATGCGCAAAGTGGTGAGCTTTGACCACGTTATTTTCGATATCTTCGATAAATAATTTAAGATAGTTTGACTTTTGTTTCTAGCATATGTAACAAGTAGGTAGAGACTTAGAACAAGGAATATAAAAGCTCAAAGAGCTTCACAATCTAACCGTGGATGCCTACAAAGTATATCATATAGTTAGAGATTGAATCATGGATATCTAAGATGAAGATTAATCATCCTATTACTTCACTGTATCATAATCTTATATGAGCTCTTCGAGAATCTAGGCTTGGTAAAGGGCGCATTTAAATTGTCTTAATTTTCCAATGACCAAGTCATCATGCTAGAGCCTCTTCAAGGGCTTTCAATCCAAAGCGAAGGCTTCTTTCAACAAATCCATGGTAATCTCTTCTTCCTAACTTTAGCATTTCATTTCTATTGAAGAGGATTATTACAATGTAAAAATCACAAAGGATTAAGAGTGTAAGAGGACTATATTAAAATAAGAGAAGTAGAGAGAGAAGAAAAAAGGTAACAAAATAATTTTCTTAATTAATTGAACAAATTTGTCCATGAGATATACAATTTATAGAGACCTTCGGATGCTTAATTAAATAAAAAATTAATAAGAAAACTATTAATTAACATATTCATAAAGAAATTGTCAATTAACAGATTAATAAGGAAAATATCTAATAATATTTGACGCGGCCAATAATGTATTCTCTTTTACCCCCCCCCCCCCCCCCCTCGACAAACTTAACGGGAGATCTATGATGTTGAGTTTGCATGATAATCTGCTAAAACGTTGTCTGGATAATGACTTGGTAAAGATATCAGCAATTTGATCTTCTGCAGAGATATAAGAAATAGATAATTGTTTGTTTGCCACGCGCTCTTGAACAAAATGAAAATCAATTTCAACATGTTTTGTACAAGCATGAAATATTGGATTTGATGTAAGATATGTTGCTCCAATATTATAACACCAAATTTTTAGAGCAATATGCGATGCAAGATGAAGTTTCGAAAGAAGGGATTGAAGTCAAATAATTTCTGACGTTGCATTGGCTATAGCTTTATATTCAGCTTCAGTGCTTGAGCAAGATACTGTAGGTTACTTTTTCGAATTCCAAGAGATAAGATTTCGTCTAAGAAATATTAGTAGATCGTCTATCTTCAGGAGAACTTGCACAATCCGCATCGCTATAGGCATGTAAATCTCGAGATGAGTGTCGATATAAAAGAAAACCATGTAGAATAGTACCTTTGAGATAACGAATTATTCTTTTCACACCTTTCCAATTTTGTTTAGTGGCAATATTCATGAACTGACAAGCACGATTTACTGTAAACATAATATCAGGGCGCGTGATAGTAACATACTGTAAAGCTCCAACAATACTTCGATAAACCTGGGGATCTGTTAGGATGTACACTAAAAACCTAGCTTTTATATGGACATCTACATTTTGAATGAGAATCACATAATCATTGTTTCCATATTTATATTGGTTATTTATGTGCATATTGTCTGATACTTTACATTGTAGATAACATGGTGTGTGGTGCCACACAGAAGATCATGTTATCAGTCCTTTGTAGAGTATAAGTAGAGACACACAACTTAGATGGGTTTGGACAAACCATTGGCATGGTTGTAGTGTAATTTGGTATTGGTTTATCTTGACCATAGAATTACACTAGTACACTTTGTGTGTATTGAGCAGGACCAACATAGAGGTGATTCAATTTATACTGACTATATAATTGAATCAGACCTCAGATATTATGGAGTACAAGCTCTTAATCCTGATATAATAATATGCACATGTACTTAATATTTATTTCTTTGATTTACCAGTAGACGAGATTTATTGGTTAAATCAATAGGCCAGGTAAGTTAGGAAATAATATTATTTACATGGTGTGTCATTGATTATAGAAGGAAATCATATCCTGGTGAGTCAGGTTGATGACGCCCCCTTGAGGAGCTCATAAAGCTCATCATGTTAAATCCTGCAGGTGGACTTGGTCCGACATGATGATAAGGTTGAGTGGTACTACTCATAGAGTTAGATGTTAATTAATTAAATTGTCAGTAATTTAATTAATTAACGGACATTCGATATTTTAAACGTGGGGAGAATTTTGTACTCATAATAGGTGGAGCCCATATTTAAATATGGGGGTTGGTGAGGTAGATCAATGATGATCCTCTAGTGGAATGGATCATCATTATGTTAGATGTATATACTAAAAGACTTGTTCTTTTTATATATATGGCCATCTACATTTTGAAAAGAGAATCACAATAACATAGATGCGTATTTATATTAGTATATGCATAAAAGTCTAATACTTTGCATTGTAGATAACATGGTGTGTGGTGACGCACAGAAGATCATATTATCAGTTCCTTGCATAGTATAAGTAGAAGCTCACAGTCGAGATGGAGTTGAACAAACCATGAGGATGGTTGTAGTGTAATTAGGTGTGATTTGTCTTGACTATAGAATTACACTAGTATGCTTTGTGTGCATTGAACAGGACCAAAACCAGAGGTCATCCAATTTGTACTGACTTAATAATTGGATTGGACCTCGGATTATTATGGAGTACAATCCCTAAATCCCGATATAATAACGGGCACGTATAGTTAATATTTATTTCTTTGATATACCAATGGGTGAGATTTATTCTGCTAAATCGATAGGCTCGGTAAGTTGGGAAATAATATTAATTATATGGTATGTCGTTGATTATTGATGGAATCCGTGTCCTGGTGAGTCGAGATGATGATGCCCCCTTGATAAGCTCATAAGATTCATCATGTTAAACCCTGCAGGTGGATTTGATCCGACATGATGATAAGGTTGAGTGATACTAGTCAAGGATCCAGAAGTTGATTAATTAGAATTTTCAGTAATTTAAATTAATCGACGGACATTCGATATCTTAAACACGGGGAGATGGATGTGCTCATAATAGGTGAAGCCCATATGAAAATATGGGGGTTGGTGAGGAAGTTCAATGGAGATCCTTTAGTGGAATAGATATTCATTAATGGATTGGTTTTAGATCCATTAGTGGGCCAAGACCCAACTCCTCCTCTTGGTCCCTACCTTAGCCCTATATATACCCCATGGGATCAATAAACCAAGGCTAATGAATTGAATTGATCATCCAACCAAGGCAATTCTCTCTCTCTCTTTCTCTCACCTAGGGCGCCAGCGACCATAGGAGGTGATCCTCCTCTCTTCTTCTCCTTTTCTCTCTTCTTCTTCACTCTTGGTGATCGGACATCACAAGGACAAGGAGGAGATCTCTCCTCCTTTTGTGGTGCGGCAAGAAGAAAGGGAGAAGTGGTCGGGCGACGGTGGAGAAGGTCCCTTGGTGGCCGGCGGCGCCACAAGCAAGGCTTCAGGGTTTCGGCCGGTTGGTGTAGGTGAGGGGAGTTTCCTCTCTCCTTCTTCTCCTTCTTCATCTTCCCCTTGGAGCTTACCTTGTGGTCGGCCTGTTTTGCACCCCCTTGGTGGCCAACGGGGCACGATTTGGAAGGGGAGGAGGCGGCGGTAGCAAACCCTAAGGCTAGGGTTTTGCTAAGCAAGAAGAAGCAATCAATTCAAGCCCCTTGGTGATCCTGGTTCTCGGTAGCTCATCGTCCACACGACGTCCGAGAGGGGAGGGACATAAGGTAGAAGGCTACGAGGTAAAGGAAGGTATAATTCTCTTCCTTGGCTCCTTCGTTTTAGCTTCATCATTTTATGTTGATATTAATTAATTATTATTGCTTTGATTATTTGTTAATCATGTTTAATAATTAATTAATTGGACCCTGATAATAAATACAAAAATCGACGATCTACTCGTCGTCTATTCCGTGGTCGAATGGTTAGGCAAATTACAAGGCTCGATCTTTGAGATTGGCCAAGTTGTAATTTGAATCGTCCGATATGATGACGACATAGTCGTTGGGAGACAGGTCTCCATTCGGATTAATTTTTATCCCGTAGACATGGAGAGGTTTCTCAAGGACGACCAAGTATTTACTTAGGAAACCCGCTAAGCAGCAACCACAATTGGTATCAGAGCTGAGGTTTTCGATTTTGTGTGTTTAGGATTGGTTAATTTTTTACGCATTATCATATATTTTATTTTTGCTAGATGATATGTGGATGTGTGTAGGCTAACTCTTTATTGCAGGCACTATATTTCCAAGTTATCATGGCCAAAATAATAGATGTATGTGATTGGTTGTGCAATTTGTGTAATTAATTAAATCCTCGGGGTTGACGAGGCTAGATAGTATTTAATTTTTGTAATTAAATACGACACGTGTTTAGCCGAGCTTTTTGTTTACTTTCGATCTAGTTTTCATGTACACTCTGTAGGACCGGTGCCGTCGATAGAGGGGGGGGGGGTGAATATCGATCGTGAAAACTTTCGTGAGACTTTCGTAAAACTGGACTCAGAATATTAGTAGCGCAGCGGAAATCATAAAAATAAAAATAAAAAAACAATACACAGTGGACACAGCAGGTTTATTTACTTGGTTCCCAACCCCCCAGGGTCAGTACGTCCAAGGCCTATGTACTCGGCGTTGAGTCCACTAATAGTCTCCTTTCCGGAATTTCCGGAGGTGGAGAAACCCGACTTACAGTGCAATATTACAAGCAATAATATGGAAAAATAAATACTGTAATTAATTGCAAACCAAACACAAAGTGTGAAGTTCCGCCGATCTGGACCTCCGAAGTGCCGCGCACTTCCTCCTGGAGCCTCCCGGTCGTAGAGCCTTGTCTTTAGTGCGTTGTCGTCAGTCGGAATGAACAGATTCGAAGTTGGAAAGTGTGTTGGAAGCAGAGGGGTCGAAGCCCCTTTTATAGCCCTCCTGGGGGCGCCCTGGTCGACGGGGGCGCCCCGGAAGACTCGGTCAACTCTTATCTTCACGCCTACTTCGCCGCAGGTGATAAGAACTTTGACCAGGGCGCCCTGGATGACCCGGGTACCCCCTTGAGGGCTTATCCTGTGTTCTGGCTTCGAAACAGCAAAACAGCTACTAATCAGGGCGCCCCGGACGCTCCGGGCACCCCGGTTGACACCTGTTCTGCAAACACACGTTTACTGCATGTATAGTACTGCCTGGGAGCGCCCTGGACGCTCCGGGCGCCCTGGACGCTCCGGGCGCCCCGCTTGACACCTGTTTTGACTGCATCATGAAACTGCATGTTTTAGTACTACCTGGGGGCGCCCCGGACGCTCCGGGCGCCCCGGTTGACACCTGTTCTGCAAACACACACAAGTGCACTTCTTCTGCACTGGCTGGGGGCACCCTGGCTGGACCCCCCTGTGGGGGCGCCCTGGCTGCTGGGGGTGTAACGCCCCAAAATTCCCATTTTTAGTTCATTATATACTTATATATGTTGATTAAGTACCCTATGTGAGTTTAGGGTCCCAGAAAAGCTATGAGAAAAGAAAAGAAAAGATAAAGATAAGAAAAGAAAAGGCCAAGGCCTTAAGAAATCCCCAAAAGTCAAGACTTAGGGATTTTAGCACGCAAGGTGATCGAGAAAATGCCAAGGCATTTACAGATAAGAAAGAAAAGAAAGAAAAGCTATTTTATTTTCTAAGGCCAGTACCCGGCGTCCAAGGGCGTCGTTAAAGAAATCCAGATGTCCAATTCCAAGGTCTTGGCCCTGGTAGACCAAGGTCTGCTCTATTAGGATTGGTGGCTCGCTACCCCAACCTTTTAGGGAACGCGCATATGAGATGGTACTTACGTCTTCAGTGGATCCAAGTGATTATTATTTTCAAGTATATGCTTTAGCAAAGTTTCGAAAGTTTAAGAAAGTTTTCAAAAGATAAAGAATAGCTAAAGTTTCAAGTTGAGCCAAGAAAAGTAAATTGAGATTTATTATTGCTTGAGTATGCATGTTTTGAGTTATACATGTTCTTAGTTTTCTTTCAAGCATATTAGTATCTCATATGATTTTCATATTGTTCTAGAAGCATGTTTGCACATTTCGAGATTTTGTGAGCTAGATAGTACTTACTAAGCTTTTTGCTTACTAGTTGCATTTCCTCTTATTGCAGATAAAGGTAAAGGCAAGCAATTCTGAAGGAAGACGACGAGGCGGTGCTGAGTAAAGTGTGTGTGGTGGCTGATTATGGAGAGATCTTTGGCACAAGACAATTTAGTTGTTTAATTCACAATGTTATAGTTCATTTGAATTTCAAGTTCTTGTTTTATGGAGTTTAGCGAACATTTAAGTTTTGGATAGTTTTACATACTCAATTTCTTAGAGTAAAGATTCCATATCATTTCTTTTAGCCTATATATTCTTATGATTGCATTGGATGAGTAGAAATGTGAGTAGTTGGAGATATTGATACTTTGTTAGAGAAATAGATGCATGTGCCAAGATAGTATCAATTTCTTCTTTGAATTAAGTTTCATTGCTTAAATATGTTTAGAAAAGTTGCATTCACATTTCATAATGCTTTAGCAAGGTCATAGAACATGTATTTGGTGTCATGAATGTATAGAAGTCAAGATTGGTACAAACTTTAGTGTTAAAGTTCATATAACTTGAATAGTTTATTTTCTTCCGCAAAAGTTCAAATTTCAAGTCTATGGATTCGTTTTGATTGGCTAAACTCATTTGAAAACTGTCATAGAGTGTAGAAATGGTGTCATGATTCCATATGGCCCGAAATTATAGGTTTGGAGGAGCTGTGAAGCAACTGCCGAAACCTGAGTTTTCTGAATTCAGGCCTACCAGTCGACTGATGCAGTATCAGTCGACTGATACCCGATTGTGGTGTTGGGCGAGGCAAGCTTCAAAGTGTACCATTTGCGAGCTTTTGAGATAGAAAGTGTGATATGTTATTATGCATGATTGCTTAAGTTAGAATATAATTGTTAGATGAATTTAAAAGTTAAAAAAAAAGGATTTCCGTATTTTTCTTTAGTCGTGCATTAGAGTCGAGAAGTAGACAGAAGTAACGATCCGTCTAAGGCAGGAGAAGGCGGGTCGCTACAGGTGGTATCAGAGCAGTTCCCATTCTACAGCATCACACACACATCAGCATCAACCTTGCCGTCTTCAAGTAAGAAAGCTTGAAGTTTCAGTTTTTTTCTATTGCTCCTTTACTTAATTACAGTATAGAGAAATGCTTAAGTACTTACTCATATGTGCATAGAACAAGGAAGCATGTTTAATCCCTTAGTATCACGGAATCATGTTTAATCCCTAGAATGGACATTAGGATACTAAGTAAGAAAACAAGTTTGTACGTAGAGATGTAGTAGTGATTTCTTGTTCCCTTATGCCTTTTTAGATGGCAAGAAGAGGCCGAGCTCCTAATGCAAGGAACGGAACCCCAGTTCAAGATAGCAATGAGCCTGGCACAGAACAGCCAAATCTGATGGCAGTCATTGCTCAAATGCAAGCTCAGATTACAGAACAACAGAAGACCATCGCCACACTTATGGAAAATCAGCACCCAGAGCCTCCTACACCACCCACAGCAGGAGTGGGAACTCCAGTAGTGGCCGAAGTTCCACCCGTCCCACAGGAGACCCCTGCCGTGAACCGGAGACCAGAAGCATACCTCGTCCAGTGGCAGAGACTGAAACCTGAAAGCTTCTCAGGCACGACTGAGCCCTGGGATGCCCAGGCTTGGTTCAAGACTTTAGAGAGCACAATGGAGCTTCTTGACTGGCCAGAAGTCGAGAAGGTCAAATGTGCCTCCTTCTGCCTAACTGGAGATGCTCGTATGTGGTGGGAGCGAGTCAAGAGTAAGAAGATAGTCAACCAGATGAGCTGGGCAGATTTTGAGCACGAGTTCTATGAGGAATTTTTCCACATGAAGGTTACCAACAAGCACTTCGAGGACTTCATGGAGTTCAGACAGGGTAGCCTACCAGTGGGAGAAGCAGTCGCAAAGTTCAACAGACTAGCTCGCCTCTGCCCAGAGCTAGTCAGCACAGAGAAGGAGCGAGTCAGACTGATGCTCCGCATGCTGAACCCTGAGATAGCACTCAACGTGAACAGCGGGATGCACCGACCCCAGACCAGCGAGGAGTTGGTCAGTAGTGCTCTAATCTCAGAGCACTACCTGAATAGCATCAAGGCACAGCAAGCACAGCAGAAGCCAGTCCTGATTGAGAACAAGACAATAGGAGGCCAGAAGCCTCAGCCAAATAACCAGAACTGGAAGAACAAGAACCACAAAAGGAAGCAGTGGCCTGGCAGCCAGAAAGGAAAACCAGAGAATAAGCAAGCTAGGTATCCACCTTGCCCTAAGTGTGGGAGGAACCATTCAGGAACATGCCTTTTGGGTGTAACTGGATGCTATTCATGTGGACAAGAGGGACACAGATCCAGAGACTGCCCAAACAAGTTTAAAGTACTTCCTCAGCAGTCCGTACAGTATGGAGGCAAGCCCCAGTTACATTACATGCCTACTAA
>JAGFNQ010003231.1:0-26090 GCA_024364735.1 Boesenbergia rotunda | reverse complement strand
CTGGGGGCGCCCTCCTTAAGCCTGGCAAACTGGTTACCTTGTTGCTTTGTCTCCGGTTCTTGTTACCTGCAAGATACACAAACGCAAAGCATGTATACATATAATATTAGGCTTTAGGACTTGGTTCGGACTTCGGATTTGCACGAAACCCTAGGTCGAACCGGCACGAGTTCCTATCCCCGAGAACTCGCCCTTCACATACTCCTTTCAGGAGATGATTGCCACCCAGCCCTTCGGGTAGACTTTTGCTTAGCTTCCGATACCTCCGGACCTCGAGACGCCCAAACCCTGACCCGTCTCTACTCCTGTCCTTAGTCATCGCTCAGCTAAGTTACATAGTCCCTCAGACCAAGACTTCATTTCCTAGCAGTCCTTCGCCAGGTGCCTAGCAGCCCTTCGCTAGGTCTTTGTTACCAAGCAGTCCTTTGCCTGGTGCCTAGCAATCCTTCGCTAGGTCTTCTATACCTAGCAGCCCTTCGCTAGGTGCCTATCAGCCCTTCGCTAGGTCTTCTATGCCTAGTAGTCCTTCACTAGGTGCCTAGCAGCCCTTCGCTAGGTCTTAGGGTTACGATACCTAGCAGCCCTTCGCTAGGTGCCTAGCAGCCCTTCGCTAGGACTTGGATACCAAGCATCCCTTCGCTTGGTGCCTAGCAGCCCTTCGCTAGGTCTTATTTCCCTGATAGCCCTTCGTCAGGTGCCTAGCAGCCCTTCGCTAGGACTTATTTTCCTGACAGTCCTTCGTCAGGTGCCTAGCAGCCCTTCGCTAGGTCTTTTCTTTCTGGCAACCCTTCGCCAGAGCCTAGCAGCCCTTCGCTAGGTCTTAGGGTTTCCATGCCTAGCTTAACTAGGACTTTTCTCAGGCTTAGGTTACTTTTCCTTCGCTCCCCTTTGTCTGTTCAATATATTACTGACTTAAGTAAATTTTCAAACATTAAAACACATAAAGGAGAACATCATTGATGCAACTTGCACCAACATGATGTATGTATGTGGTACAAGCCGAGGACCCCAATGATGTTATGATTATGTTTAAATATTTATAAGTATGATTTTCAAATAAGCATTCTTATGATATATGCATTGACACATGCATCCATTCATGATATGCATTTGCATTAAGAACCATGCTATGCTTATGTTATGATAAGAACCATGCTATGCTTATGTTATGTTAAGAACCATGCTATGCTTATGTTATGATAAGAACCATGCTATGCTTATATTATGTTAAGAACCATGCTATGCTTATGTTATGTTAAGAACCATGCTATGCTTATGTTATGTTAAGGACCATGCTATGCTATGTTATGATAAGAACTATGCTATGCTCATGTTATGTTAAGAACCATGTTATATGCTTATGTTATGTTAAGAACCGTGCCATGTTATATGCTTATGTTATGCTAAAGAATGTCATGTTATATGCTTACGTTCATGTTACGAATTATGCAATGATAATTATGTTATGCTATGTTGAATGTTTCATATGTTCATGTATGATATGGCGTATGGTTTTTGTGAGTAGGAAAGGGTCTTACTAAGCCTATGTGCTTATAGTCTTATGTTCTTATATCGCAGATCAAGTATGAGGTCTTCAGCTAAGGGAAGTAGCAGGAGGGGCAAGTGTGTGTGTGGTAATGACTTGGCAAAAGAAAAGAAAAGATCCTATGTCTTACTCCCTTTATATGATGACCATGCAAACATGTTTAAGAAGGATGCTACATGATTAAGAATGATGCTAAGTTTACCATGTCGCTATGTGTAAGAATGATAGTCAAGAGAATGTGTCAACATGATTTAAGTTGTAAGTGCATGGTTTAAACGCATGTAGATAAAGTTTTAAAATTATTCCGCTGCATTAAGAAGTCCACATGCGTATATGTATGTCACGTAGCGCCGCCGTAAGGCTGTAGAAAAGGGCGGGCGCTACAAATTGGATGTGAAGTGGTTCTTGATAATTAGCAATTTGATCGATAAATTTTGTGCCATTAGTGGGGAAATTAGGGGCTCTGGGGTGTATTTATTTATGAAATGATGCATAATTATTAATAGGATGTATTTTCATTGGTTAATTAATTTTCTTGCATTTTCACACTCATATTTCATTCTGTTGAATTTTTGGACAGCTTGTGCATCATCGGATCAAAAGGTGCACATCCGGGGCAAAGAGGATCATTCTGTTGGAGCCTGATTGGTCACCAGACCAATCAAGGAGACTCCTGATTGGTCACCAGACCAATCAGGGAAGGCCTGATCGGTCCAATGACCGATCAGGGAAGGCCTGATCGGTCCAGCGACCGATCAGGAGCAGATGGCACAGCAGAATTCAGAATTTTAGCTACTGATCACATCCTGATCGGTCCCTAGACCGATCAGGGAGGTTCCTGATCGGTCCCCAGACCGATCAGGGAGCGTCCAGACCAATCAGGGGTCACTCAGTCCGATCTGTAGCTGTCCAGAGCGGTCGGAAGAACTGTTACATCACAACCCTCCACTCAGATCTAGCATGGAAATTGATGGAGATCTCTTGCAAGCAATCTCTGCCACTCATCAAGGGAAATCAAGGGTGGAATAGAGAGGTAGAAAAGGAAGAAAGGGGAGAAGGAAAGGGGATCGCAACTTTCTTCCACCCGACGCCCCTCTTCTCCATCCATCGCCACCAAGGGCCGGCGGTTCCTCCATCCACCTCACAGCCGTCGGCTGGCCATTCCCTCTTCTCCACTGTCACGTCGTCGCATCATCTTCTTCCCCACCTCATCTAGACTTCATCAGATTCGGACCGCAACTTCTTCTTCACAGTTTTTCACAGCAGCTTCTTCTTCCTCAGATTTGTGTAGTTGGGTTGATGTAGTGGATGCTTTTATTGATTATTGAATGCTTGTAATCCATTTCTATCATCTATGTTAAGTTGATTGCATTTTACTCATTTTGATTCACGCTTGTTACTTGTTTGATGAAATGTCCCAATCAATTTTTGTTACATTAATTGTTCAACTTAGGCTAGTTTAAATTCTTGCAATGCATTTCTTATTAAATGGTAGTTAGTTATGTTTGTTCTTTTCTTAATTAAGAGAAATTATGTTAGGTTAGGTTTCGTTTATGCTCCATTTCCCTAAATGCTTACTTTATGTTGCTTTTCGTTTCCTTGCAAGTCTAGTTTAGATTAGATTAGATCCTCTTTACTCACATTGTCTTTCATTAATTAGGATTAGATTTCATACGCGCTTTGCTGTTTCATTTCGTAGTCTTAGTTTTCAAATCCAAACCCCCGTTTAATATCCAAAAATCCAAAAACAATAACTTAGAATCCGAGGATTATTAACCTATCATTACATTCCTTGAGAGAGACAACTCGAGTTACTCTATGCTACATTAGTTTAGAGGAGTTCGATATTTTAATTATATTTGAAACCGTAACACGACAAATTCGGTTATCAAATTTGGCGCCGTTGCCGGGGAGTGTAGTGGTGTTTGATAATTTTAGTATTTGATTCTATTCTTATTTGGTTTATCTTTTGTATACGGGTGCTGCCATTTTGTTTGTTTTGTGACAGGACTGCAGGTTTAAAATGTCTTCAAATAAACAGTTAGAGATCAAATTTTTGATGGAGTTACAATGTATGTTTAAGCACGCTTATCCATCTACTTACCAGCAGCCGTGTCAACAATTTCAGTAGCAGTACCAGGATTTTCAGCACCACTATTCAGATTTTCAGCAAAGCCAACATTTCAATCAACCACCACAACAATTTCAACCACTATTTCAGAATTTTCAGCAAGGGTACACTTCAGATTTGCAGCAAGATTTTCAACCATTTCAGCAGCCACAATAGCAGTTTCAGCAGAGCTTCCAAGATTTCCAACAACCATTCAATTATGATCAGCAAGGATGGCCACATTCACAGCAAATTTATCAGCCACCATTCCAAAATTTTCAGCAAGATTTTCCATCTTCACAGCCCCAGAATTTTCAAACTTTCAACCAACACTGTCAGCAAGCAGATCAGCTATTTCAGAGTCACAATTTTCAGCAACCTCCACCGAGTTGTGAAACTGATTTTCAACAACTTCAGCAGCCCAATTATTCATTTGATCAGCCCCAACTATTTGATTGTCAGAATTCACAGCCTACTTATGGTTTTCAGCAACCTTATGCTACATTTCAAGAACCGGAGTTTCCACTCACTTTGGAGCCACTTCTCACTCAATTACAACAACATCAAGAGAGGAGTCTTCAACAGTTGAGCACTCAGATTAGCACTCAGATTAGCGCTCAGCTTAGCGCTCAGTTTCAACAACAAAACAATAGGAATTTTCAGCAATTTAACACTCCATTTCAGCAGTATCAGAGTAGGACTGATGCTTCTATTCCAAACATAGAGCAACCAATTGGACAGATATCCTCCGCCATTAGTCAGATGCAGACTGCAGGGACCAAGATTGATGTTCAGAGAGGATATTCTAGTTCAGATGGGGCAGATGAGGTATTAGCTCCAGAGACAGCTGAGTCGGAGGTTGAATCTGATCCATTTCCGGTTGTAGATGATTCTATAGGTGTAAGGGATTGCACTAAGCCCCAGGGACCACCTATATTGATTGAGAGGCCTTCAGAGGATAGGTTTGAGAGTGTAGGGGATTGCACTGAGACCCAGGGACCACCCATTCCTACTGGTCTAGAGGCAGTGGAGGAGATTGATAGTAAAGCTTGTGACAGCTTTGAATTTGATTCTGAAGCTCTACAGGACCTTTCTAGTTTTTTATTTTGTGATCCTTCTAGTCTTTTATTTTGTGATGACGTAGTTGATGTAGGTCCTAACTTTTCTAATATGGTTGTTGCAGATATTGTTGTTGAAGCATGTGTTGGGAATGATTTTACAGGTGTAGGGGATTGCACTGAGCCCCAGGGACCACCACCATTGACTGATGTATTAGAAGATTCAGAGAATCAGTATGAAAGTGTAGGGACTTGCATGGTGGAAGCAAGAACCCAAGAATCACCAGTGTTAGTTGAATGTCCACCAGAACCTGAGCCTGAAATGGAGCCTGTACTGGACCAGGAGGAAGTAATAGTCACATCTACTTTTGTAGAACCTCCAGGTATTCTTCAGCATGATGAGGTAAGTATTCCTCCTATTGTTTCAGAAAAATTCATAGAGGTACCAAAAATTGATTTTGTTGAATGTGTTGAATGTGAAGCAATTCTTGATACATCCTGTATAGACCTTGACTGTGAAAAATTCATTGTGGCACCATGTGTTGATTCGAATGGTTGTGATGAATTTCTTGATACCTCCTATGTAGAAACTGTTTGTGAAAATTCTACAGATGTACCTAATGTTGATTTTGTTGACAGTGATACATCTCTTGCTACATCTTATATTGAGCCTGATTGTGAAAAACTCATGGATATTGATTTTATTGGCTGTGATACAATTCTTGATACATCTTATGCAAAAATTGATGGTGATAAATTCATTGAGGTACCAAAAATTGATTTCATAGGATGTGACGCATATCTTGATTCTTTTTATGTAGAGGTGGTATATATTTCACTCTTTTCTTACCCTGCATGAGTGAGGGAGGTATTCTCTTTACATGGTTTTGCAGGATCCCATAGGCTGCTAGAATGGGTACTCAAACTTAACAGCCTACAACCTCCCGAAAGGACTTCTAAGGAGCATGTAGTGGGAGGGGTCGAGTTCACACTGACTTTTAATCATTTACCCCAAGAATGGATTCTGAACCTTAATCGTCTCCAACCACCGGAAGATGCTTGTGCAAAACTAATAAGGGAGAAATCTGCGCTCTCTATCCTACATAAAGGGGAGTCCGTTCTTTGCTTTTTTCTTTTTGTACATATATTTTGAGTTTCTCGCAATTTGCTTTGTTAGTTGTAAGTAGCACTTCTCTTAAGTTTTTCCTATGCATTGGAGGAATCATGAAGTGAGAAAATTATTTAGATCATTGAGTCATGGATATCATGCCTTGGTTAGTTCTCAACTTGCATATAGTTATTGGTTGGTGAAGGATTCTAATATTAGATTGAGCATGATTGATATTATTCCTAGAGAGGATCACTCGTTGCCTACCATATATCAATTTTTGTGTGATGAACATTCATGCTTTGGAACTTTAGAACTTGCTCATTTCCTCTTTGGAATCATAGGGGCATAGGATACATGGAATGGTAGAGCTATTCATCATGAACTTTGTTATTCTTCTTTTCATTTGCACCATTATCTTCCTTCCTCTATTGCTATTTCTGCTCTATTCTTTTCCTCTAAGTTGGTGAAGAACTTGATGAATTAGCTTCTTGAGTGGACAAAATCTTAGGTGTGGGGGAAAAGAAGTTGATCTTGGATCCAATTGATACGAAGATTGCGTAAAGTTCTAGTGGATTTGATTTGGACCTAGAATGAGGAAGTTGAAGGCTTCAAAGCTAAAGACAAGGAGTCTCCAAGAACTATGTGGTATCTCTACTACCTTCGAAAAAAAAAGAAGAAAGAAGAAAAAAAATATAGAAAAAAAACAACAAAGCAGAAGAAAAAAAAAAGAAGAAATGAAATAAAAGAGAATGAGTGTAGTTCAAGTTCTTGGAGTTACTCTTTGATATTGTAAGCAGCTGGAAGTTGGAAACTCTGAAATTTTAAAGCTTTCCTGAAGACCATGAGAAAAGCCCGACCACTAAAGCTCAAAACTTTACAAGTTTGGAATTTGAAAGGCCGCAAGAAACACTTGGACAAGCTACTGAAGTGGTTAGTTTTCTAAAGTGAAATGGTAAACAAGCAGCCAAGTGAATTTAAAAGTGAGTTAGTGGTGAGAAGGAAAAAAAATCAAGGAAATGACAGTTTCAGAATCTGCGAATTCATCCTGATCAGACTCTGATCGGTCTCCAGACCGATCAGGATCATACCAGTCCGGTCTTTGGACCGATCAGAGGCAATCCAGTATGTTCAGAGTCAAGCCTGTCCGATCACCAGTCCGATCAGTCCTTGGCTGATCGGTCTACGGACCGATCAAACGAAGCTGGCACAGAACGGAGCAGCACATTTAGTGTAGTTTTTCATCAGTCCACTCAGATAGAATCAATCTGACCAGAGGTGTTTGCTGAAATGGGGCGATAAGATGAGTTCACATGCAAGCTCACTAATTCATCAAGTTCTAGCAACTCATGTCTCCTTTTTCTTTGCTCCACTGAATTCTTCACTTAGTAGAATAGTTTTTCTTCTTGTTTACTTTCCTTACAGCTTTGTCTCCTATGTTAATAAGCTCTACTTATTGTATGTGTCAATTGCATTCTCTTGGTGAAAATAGGGGGTGAGCAAGCTTATGATAGTGAAGAGGCATGATGATTCTTGAGTGGAACTCCACTATTTATTGAGTTTTGAGAGTTAGGGCTAGTCCTATGAGAGTTTCATGCTTGATCTATTGACTTGGATGAATTCACCACTACCAATTGGCTAGTGTGAGATTGGAATTGATGTAGACTTGATTCCAAAAGGCTTGATGATCTTGAATAATTACCACTATGAGATTTCCTCCATGCTAGGTAAACTTGCTTGAGTCAATAAACTTAGTTTTCTCTTTTTGCTCGAGACGTGCAAAGAGTAGGTGTGGGGGAGTGATAATTAGCAATTTGATCGATAAATTTTGTACCATTAGTGGGGAAATTTGGGGCTCTAGGGTGTATTTGTTTATGAAATGATGCATAATTATTAATAGGATGTATTTTCATTGGTTAATTAATTTTCTTGCATTTTCACACTCATATTTCATTCTATTGAATTTTTGGACAGCTTGTGCATCATCGGATCAAAAGGGGCACATCCGGGGCAAAGAGGATCATTCTGTTAGAGCCTGATTGGTCACCAGACCAATCAGGGAGACTCCTGATTAGTCACCAGACCAATCAGGGAAGGCCTGATCGGTCCAGTGACCGATCAGGGAAGGCCTGATCGGTCCAGCGACCGATCAGGAGCAGATGGCACAGCAGAATTCAGAATTTTAGCTGCTGATCACATCCTGATCGGTCCCTAGATCGATCAAGGAGGTTCCTGATCGGTCCCCAGACCGATCAAGGAGCTTCCAGACCAATCAGGGGGTCACTCAGTCCGATCTGTAGCTGTCCAGAGCGGTCGGAAGAACTGTTACATCACAACCCTCCATTCAGATCTAGCATGGAAATTGATGGAGATCTCTTGCAAGCAATCTCTGCCACTCATCAAGGGAAATCAAGGGTCGAATAGAGAGGTAGAAAAGGAAGCAAGGGGAGAAGGAAAGGGGATCGCAACATTCTTCCACCGGACGCCCCTCTTCCCATCCATCGCCACTAAGGGCCGGCCATTCCCTCTTCTCCACTGTCACGCCGTCGCATCATCTTCTTCCCCACCTCATCTAGACTTCATCATATTCGGACCGCAGCTTCTTCTTCACAGTTTTTCACAACAGCTTCTTCTTCCTCAGATTTGTGTAGTTGGGTTGATGTAGTGGATGCTTTTATTGATTATTGAATGCTTGTAATCCATTTCTGTCATCTATGTTAAGTTGCTTGCATTTTCCTCATTTTGATTCACGCTTGTTACTTGTTTGATGAAATGTCCCAATCAATTTTTGTTACTTTAATTGTTCAACTTAGGCTAGTTTAAATTCTTGCAATGCATTTCTTATTAAATGGTAGTTAGTTATGTTTGTTCTTTACTTAATTAAGAGAAATTAGGTTAGGTTAGGTTTCGTTTATGCTTCATTTCCCTAAATGCTTACTTTATGTTACTTTTCATTTCCTGCAAGTCTAGTTTAGATTAGATTAGATCCTCTTTACTCACATTGTCTTTCATTAATTAGAATTAGATTTCATACGTGCTTTGTTGTTTTATTTCGTAGTCTTAGTTTTCAAATCCAAACCCCCGTTTAAGATCCAAAAATCCAAAAGCAATAACTTAGAATCCGTGGATTATTAACCTATCATTACATTCCTTGAGAGAGACGACTCGAGTTACTCTATGCTACATTAGTTTAGAGGAGTTCGATATTTTAATTATATTTGAAATCGTAACACGACAAATTCGGTTATCAGTTCTCTCATTGCAACCATCATGCTATTCGGCAGAGAAAAAAAAACAAAGTCATGTGGCACAGAAAAAAAATTTGTGCCAAAGAATTTTTGTGAAGCATGGTCGGATCAAAGACTGATATGGACTAATTTGAATTGAAACCAATGCAAAGGTGCTGACAAGGTTTAAAAACAACAGCTAACAGTAATTCTGGAGATCAGAAAATTGGAGAGCAGCAAAGTTGAGACTCAAGCTGGAAATGCAGCTAGGAAAAACCATGTGGAATGATACAAGCTAAACCTGGAAGTAAGCTGCAAAGTGTTGAATTTATTGAGAGCTGAGACGAATTCAGTTATGAAAAAAAATAGTTTGGAAGATGCAGCTATGGAAAAGAAGAAAAGCTAGAAATTAAAGGGGAAACAAATTGAATTTCAGAAGCAATCCGACTGAGGAACAAAATGATATTAATCATCTTGTTCGAATTTCATTTGGCATCAAATTCTGGAGCTGCAAAACTGTGAAGAGCTGAGGGGACTGATTGAATGTAGAAACAAATTAAATGCAGAGTAAAAATAGCGAGTAGCAATCCATTTGATACCATGGCAGTATTGGATTGAAACGGGTTCTGATAAGGATGTGGAGAAGCTGATCACATCATGAATGAATAAGGAGAAGCTGCAACAAAATCAGGAAGTCAGCAGAAGAAAAAAAATAGAAAAACAAAAGAAACCAAGTGGCATACAATTGAAGTTTCGGCACCATGCAATTAGTGAAGATAATTTCATCCAAATCGAAGATCTGTTCCACCATCATTCTAATTTCATTAGAAAAAAAAAAGAGAAAAAAATGATAAGAAAAGAGAATGAAGCAAATTGGCACGCAAGATGGATAGTTGGCACAAAGGAGTTGATGAGGTCTTTTCATCATATTTTTGAAGGGCAATGACAAAGCTTCATTATGATGACTGACAAAAGGGCAAAGTGCATCAAAAATGTCCGTAAGCATCCATGTCTTCCACTTTATCAAATTTGCTATTTTCTTAGTTTTTACCTCATTTTTACCAGTTCATATATCTTTCCTTTGTTTGATGAATTTCTATAGATGTAGATCTAAATCATGAATAATGGTGGAGAGTAGATAACAAGCAAGCCTATGGTAGTGCAAAAAGCATGTGTGTATGAGTGAGCTCCATTTTTCATCATGTACTTAGAACTTAGGAAGAGAGCCACCAAAAACTTCCCTTGAAAGGTTAGAGAGTTAAATTCATCTCAATGAATCATGAAGGTTGAAATTGCTAAGTTGTTGATTTAAGGACGAGATACTAATACATAGAGCTTAGATTTTTGAGAATTGACAAGCTTAGGTAATTTCTTTTCACTTGCTTCTAATTATGCTTGGAAAGAGTCTAAGGGATACATACTTAGTAGTTTTCGCGAGACGCTCAAGTTTAAGTGTGGGGGAGTTGATAAGTACTATTTTGAGAATTGACAACCTTAGGTAATTTCTTTTCATTTGCTTCGAATTATGCTTTGAGAAAAGCTAGGGGATACATATTTAGTACTTTTCGCGAGACGCTCAAGCTTAAGTGTGGGGGAGTTGATAAGTATCAGTTTATTGATCATTTCATATGCTAAAATCCGTGTTTGACCCATATTTTACTTGCGTAATTGTGGATTTACCCTAGGTTCTAGGATTTATATTCATTTTGGACCTAATTGCAAATTTTGATATATTTGAATTGTTTTGTTGCTAAATTGTTGATCTACTTTTGTAGGCTTGGAAGGATCATGGACCTAGGTCATGTTGGGTCAAAGTTGAGTCAAACGTGGACTGGATCAAGTGATCAAGCGTCGACTAATATGGACCGTCCGATGTAAGAACGGTTAGATTTAGACCATCTGAGAACTTCTGATCAATCCGAGTTGGGATTAAGGCTAATCAAGCATTTAGATTAAGATCTGAAGGTTTCGTCCAAATCAGAAATCATCTAGCCGTCGAATCAAGCTAGGGAGAAGCTAGACCGATCGTTCAAAGATCAAGGCGATCTGAACCATCCGTTGCAAATCTAGCAGATTTGAGCTACCCCGAGGCAGATCATGACCCTTGATCAAGATCTGGGATATTTGAGTCAAATCGGATGAAGATCAGCCGTTGGATGGAATTGAAATTATCTGAGTCGTCCACTGCTTAACTACTTAAACAGCACTCTGCTCTCGATCACAGTGTCATGTTTTCACCACAGAGTTCGTCTTCTTCGCAATTTCTACTGCTTTTCTTCTAGTTTTCTTCAGTGGAGGGCGTGACCGCTTTGTTTTCATTCTTGGATCGAGGTCAGATTGTCGGAATGCTGTTGCCGTGAAGATTTCAGTTCAAATTTGCTCAAAAAACAGAGATGAATGAGGGTTTCTTCAGATCTGTCATTTGGTTGATTTGATCTCGTTTGGTGCCACCTCCCATCCATCTGAGCTAGCCTGAGGGTCCTCAACTGAGCTCTGATCATCTTCAAATCATCATCACCAACCTACATAGCGAGATCGAATGGTTTTTTTTTAAACTTGAGCAGATTTGAGTTAGATTCGATACATAGACAGATTTTTTCGATGATTTGTGGAGCTGAGGGGTTCTTGGCTTACTTTTTGTGTGATGGTATGAGGATCTCGAGTTAGGGAAGGAATCAGAGCTTAATTTCTTTGTGAATTTTAATGTTCTGTCAGTAGTTTCAGTTTCTGCAGCGTGACATTTCATTACTGTCTTTGTATCAGCCATTTTAGAGATCTTTTCTGAATCATCTCTGCTTTAATTAGGATAGTCTCTGTAATTCAATTAGACATATTACTTGTTAATGAACGACTCCCTTTAATTTCCGTTTGATCCAATTTCATTTTGTGTATCACTGCTGTTTCTGTAATTTCAACCTTCATTTCTGAATTACACAGTTCATTTCAAATTCAATTTGTATCCAGTTTAAATTCTTGAAATTAGAGACAACTGTTAGTGAGTTAATGCACTTGATCTAAGTTCGCTTGCATTTAGTTTCACTCATGCATTTCATCTTGTTGCGTGCCAGTTTTAGTTTGCATGTCAATTTCACTTCGGCAACACCTCAGTTTGCCATTTCAACAATTTGTTGCAATTAAACAGTGGTCTTTCTTAAGCTTCTCTGAACTCTCATTTAGTGCACTTGAATTCAACATGAATTCGTTTGTGTTTACTACTGCTTTGAATCTAATTTCTGCCTTTATCAGCACTACTTCTGCAATGCATACAGTTTCAACCTTTGCAAGACTTAGTGATATTTTTTGAAATTTGTGCCAAGTAGATATAAGTCTCCTGATTACTATCTGAATTTTAGATTCAAGCTCCTGAATTCTGTCGCTTTGTTTGGTTTAGCATCCATTTTAGTTTCTGAAATGTTGCATCTCATTCCTTCATTCCTTCATTTCTGCACTTGAGATCAATGTCTGAAGTTTTGTCTCATGTGAGTTTATGTTTGCATACATTTGATGCTAAATTCTGTACCAGATCTGTCTGTTTCACATTCAGTTGTTGAACATAAGTTGCTTGTTTGATTTTACATGCAATGTGTGCTACATCTTCGCAATTGATTTCTGAAAGTTTGTACTTCAAGTTTATGCAACTCTGCATATTATTTCTGCATTAGTTGTTTTAGAATTCTTCAGTCCAGCCAGTTGCTGCAATTTCTTCCTTCAAGTTTCCGTAATGTTTTTGACTTGATTAGTTTTAAATTCATTGACAGTGTTGGGTTGTTAAATTGTTAACACTTTAGTATCAAGTGGAGTTTTGGCATAAATCCGGTTTCAGTTTGTTCATAGATTGCTTATCATTTGGTTGGTTTTGATTGACAATTCTTGAAGTTGAACACAAGATGTAGTGTGCCATTGCATTTTGTATCAGTTTGATATCTAAAGGTTACAGATTTGCATTAGTTGGTTAAAGTTGTCATTTGGTTAAGATCATTAATTGCCATCACCTAGTTTTAGTTCAACTAGTTAAACTCACTTTCTTTTCATTGCGCTTCCATTTCGAACTGAAACCGAACCCCAGATTTTATTTGAAACCCAAAAATATCAGCGACACATAAACTCGAGCTCGAATCAAATCAATCTCAACTAAGCCTAGGAAAAATATGACCTGTGGCCCCTTTACTATATTTTATTCTTTGTTAGCAAAAAGGGTTTCCTGCTTTACAAATATCTAAATTTGAGACCAACATTCGTGACACCTAGATCGGGTTAATCAGGTATACATCTCCTCGCAAGGAGTAGTGAATCCTTTGTCGGCTGTTCAAACATCTTCGGGCACTTCGGCTTATACCCAATTATCCTGGGTCCACACCTCCTTGGAGATGCTTGCTTAAGATGTCAAAGTATAAGTCTCCATGACCAAGATGACTTGAACACCACAAGTCAAAGGAACATCGCACTTAAGCTACAGTAAGAACTTCATTGACATATCTATATGTAGACTACCATATGAAGTTTTACAGCCAGTCACTCCAATGAACTAGTTCCCTTAACTAGCATTCATGTTTATCTCTAGACATCCCAATGTCACCAGCCAGTGAGAATCAACCGATTAGAGAATAACCCATGCTAGTCTCAACAAAATTGATAGTGTCCGTATTTATCAATTCATCGACTAGGGACAATTTTAATACTTCACAATTACACATGTAGAGATAATCACTAGTTGTGAATTCATCACAAATTCTCTCATGCTGTGAATTGTATTGCGGACATTCAGTAAATGAGTTTAAGATCTCAATCAAATACATAAACATGTATACTCAAATAGTGAATATTCATTTATTAAAATAAATTATTACAATCATAAGGCGATTGTCTTAGGACACTTTTCTCATGTCACCATGGGGTATATATAGGGCTACAATAGGGACCATGAGGAAGAGTTGGGCCTTGGCCTGCTAATGGATCCAAACCCGATCTATTAATGAAGAATCATTCCACTAAGGTTCTACATTGAACTAACTCACTAACCCTCATATTTACATATGGGTTCCGCCTATTATGAGTACAATTTCTCCCCGTGTTTAAGATATTGAATGCCCGTTGATTAATTTAAATTACTGACAATTTTAATTAATCAACCTCTAACTCCTTGATTAGTACCACTCATCCTTATCATCATGTTGGACCAAGTCCACCTGCAGGATTTAACATGATGATCCTTATGAGCTCATCAAGGGGGCATCATCATCCCAACTCACCAGGACACGAATTCCGTCTATAATCAACGGCACACCATGTAAATAATATTATTTTCCAATATACCGGGCCTATCAATTTAGCAGAATAAATCTCGCCCATTGATAAATCAAAGAAATAAATACTAAGTACATGTGCCTGATATTATATCAAGATTCAGAGCATGTACTCCATAATAAACCGAGGTCTGATCCAATATAAAGTCAATATAAATTGGATCATCTCTATGTCGGTCCTGCTCAATGCACAGAAAGTGCACTAGTGTAATTCTATGGTCAAGACAAACCAACACCAAATTATACTACAACCATCCTGATGGTTTGTCCAACTCCATCTCGATTATGCGCCTCTACTTATACTTTATAAGGAACTGATAATATGATCTTCCGTGTGACACCACACACCATGTTATCTACAGTGTAAAGTATTAGACATTTTGCACATACTAATATAAACATGCAACAATGATCTTGTGATTCTCATTCATAATGTAGATGTTCATACAGAAAAGGCAAGGCTTTCAGTATACATCCTAACAAAGCCTTCCTTCTAATTTACTTCTTTCCTTCTTTCTCATGACCAACCCTATGTATATTGCACCGTGGTATGAATGTACCAAGTCCAAGGTGTCCAAGGACCATGTCTGTTAGCTCACCTTGAGTGCAGGACCAGCCCATACTATAAGATGAGAGTTTCCCAGCATAATCAAGTCCCATGCACCCCTCTATGGGAATTCTACACCTTCTTCCTCAACCAATTAGAGTATGGGCTTAGGTTTCCTATCCCTGCTTTCTTCCAAGAGGTGAGGTATTTCCAAATACCTCTTCATCAAATGACACCAAATGTATTTACTATTCTGAGTGGAGTCACAATTGTCTTTAAGCTATACGATATTCTCATGATCCCTCCTTTTCTTCCATTATTTTTAGCACCCCAAGAAAGCGGGACCCAGTTCCTTCCATTTCATTGCCCGATCGGGTTGTAAGTTCCAAGATAGGTTTCCCTTATCCTATAAGGGCTGGAAGGAAGGGGTTTTTTTATATAAGCCCGCCCGCTGTTTTTGACTTCCCAAATAGTTGGATTATCAAGCTCCCTGTGCCACCACCTCTTGGTCGGTAATGGTGGAGAGGGATATGGGTTTAGGGGTCTCTTGTGATTTGCATGCATGTCGCTTCCATGTGATTTTTCTTTTAGTATCTACTGTGAAGACTCTTCATCAATCACCAAAGAGAGTGTAACTTTGATTGCAATCTTAGGTATGGGTAGGGAAAGCTCTTCTGAGTCCATGAGGTTAGGAGGTATTTGAGTTATAGTAGAGCACTCCTTTGTGAAAGTCTCACTTCCATATTCTTCAAGTTCATCTTCAGCGTCTTATCCTTGTCGCACTTATCATTCATTATCTTGATATCCTTGTCGCACTTATCAATACCCGAAGTTAAGAGTTGAGTTGGCATTCTAAGGCATGATTAAATCATGTTTTCACACTTATCATTCATTAGCTTGATATCCTTGTGCGTTTGAGTTTGAGAGGTTATGTGTTCCACCAACTTTTCTTTTCTATTCCATTGAGATGGTGATTCATAGTTGTTCTCCTCTTGATTATGACAAGAAAAAATCAAGGGGTTCCTCCAACTGTGGCTATTTGTGTGCAAATGTGATAAGACCTATACATCAAACTTTCTATTGAGATCATCTATTGATGTTTCCAAGTTGTGTAGCTTGATTCAGATTTCGATTGTATGACCCCTTACTTGATAAACCTCACAATAGCTCTATTCTGACCACTGATTGTAGTTGAGGTGGACACCCCATTTTTTTCATGTGTTCTATGTACATGGTCAAATAGCTTAGGGCATTTATCCTTCACATGACCTGCTGCATCACAAATCTCACAACAAATATTAGTAGAATTCATAATAGTTATTTTGTCAAACATTTGAATTAGAGCATCCAATTTAGCATTCAAAGAAAGCACGTATATCTAAAGATAATAGTCAAAATTGGATAGACATGTATTGGTAAAGCAAATGCAAAAATAACAAGAAGAGAAATGGAAATTTAAGTTATACACAAAAAAAAAATATGTCTAGACTAGTTAAATTGCTTATCAACTAATGTTAATGTGAACAGTCCCTGGCAACAGCGCTAAAAACTTGATGGTGTCTCTTGCAAGTGCACGAAATGTCGTCAAATAATAAAATATATAGTATCCATAGGGACTGATTAGCAAGCACTAGGGAGCTTCACTAAAGGGAATTAGCTAAGCAAACTGAGAGTGCACAGAATATTCACACAAGAACTAGAGCAAGAACAAGAACGAGAAGAGAGGAAGAAAGCTAAAAGCTAGGAGAACTCGGTGTGAAGACTATGAAAAGCAAATGTCCAAGGGTCGAGGTTTCTTAATGATGATCATTGATGTTCTATGGTTGCTAATGCCTTGATCTCTATGATTTAGCTTAGTAGGAAGCCTAACTAGATTATCGATGTGACCTCGCGAATGTTACATCGGAGTGTCTTCCCTATTGGTTATCCGATGCTATTAGATAGACAAGGTAACTTAGAATGTCCAGTTAAAGGATGCCCCTTATTACACAAGTCATCTACTAGCATGGGATTAGGGAAAACCCCATTAAGAATAGGGTTAGGTTCATCTTTGTGTGGAGATGGCCTCCAAATCAAAGGAACGCTCAAGGTTATCTGGTTAAAAGGATTTCCCTTGTTACATAGGGTTCCCCGGACATACAACCTTGAGCATATCCTATAGACGGAGGTCACTCCACACATCTATTCAATCAAACACAGCAAATCAAGCATACACTAAGAGATCTAAGCATAAAACATTCATTTAAGTATTTAATCAAACAAGAACCATGTCAAATCATGTCATCAATATAAGGGCAAAAGTAATCCATAGAGTTTTATATCAATGCACATCACAAATACTCCCAAAACCCTAGAACTTTAAAATCTACTCTCTAGACATGAGAGGAACACAAAGACTCAAGAAGGGAAAATACTCAATCATCCAAATCAACAAGCAAAGGAGAGAAAGAGAGAAATGCTTATCCATCCGTGGTGAAGAGTCTTTGGAACCAAACCAAGCCTTCATGATGGTGGAGAGGACTAGAGATTATCCTCGAGCCGCTGAAAATTGTCGGAAAGAAGGTGGATGGCTTAGGGTAAGTCTCCTCAAGAGAAAAACCCTCCTCCCCAAGAAAAGGGGAGGATTCCCCTTTTTATAGTCAGGTTGCACAACCCCTTGGTTGGGGCATTGGGTGTGGCTGTGGCACAGGAGCTCAGGGGTCATTCCTGGATGGCACGACTCTGCCATACCATCCATGCTGAAATGGCATGACCTCACCGTGTGAGGGGCGCAGGGCCGTGTGAGCCCACATGACCCCTTACGACTTTAGCTTCGATCGACTCCAACTCTGTCCAGCTCCGGTTTTGGTGATCGTCTTACTCCATTTCTCGTCCATTTTACTCTAAATCACTCCCTGTCAATGAAAACAAGAGAAGAGCAAATCTTCGAACTAGGGGAAGAAAATATACTGATAAAAAACTAAGTAGGGGCATAACTATACAAATTAGAATCAATAGAAACAAGTGAATGAGCATTAAAACAAAGATAAAAATGCATCTAATCTATGCTCATCACACCCCTAGACTTAAACTTTTACTTGACCTCAAGCACATACTCTGCACGTACTTATCTATCAGTCATATTATGCATCATAATCCCTAGTGACATGATATAACTCTATCAAACACTTTCACTGATGAGCATGATATAGAGATTAATTTGAAAATAACCTAAGAAAAAGTTCTCCGCGCTCAGTGAATAAGTGACCGTATTCCTTCATGTATCACGCCCAATGCCTAGTCAAGGCATTATATAATATGATTTCCTCATACTCCCAATGATAGGTACTTACCTGTCATACGCTTGGTTTATCCCTTTCAAACTACCCGTGGTCTCAAAGACATGCTCGGATCAAGGGAAGCCTAGTATTTATTTCTCCAGTAGCCTAACTCGGTCTCAAAGGAGTAAAATATTAGTTTCTACTCAGAAAACTATTTTTTAATCCCTTATTCAAATTCAAATATATATATATATATAAGTGTTTTTGGAGTGTAGCACTAACTCAATCTCAAATTCTAAACTATACAAGTATGGAGGGATAAGATTTTTCTGAGTGAGCTTTAATGATGCGAGCCACATCTAGTAATCAAAATGTAGTTTGAAAAGTCACCATGAGACCTAAGTACTAACACATTATATGAATCATGACTATTTATCAGATTTTCACTATTCAAAATAGACAAAGTGAAAGAGATCCTAAGTATAGGCCAAGCTCAAATATCTCAAATAAAATAATGCTCATTTTTTGCTAATGAAGATAGAGAAAAACCATTCACTTGATATACTAACATTAACAATTGATAACATAAATGAAAAACATGGATGCAGGAGTATCCGCTCAAAAACATGACATAGTTGTTCTCCTCTTCTATGTGATGAGGAGTACCCTTCATGGGATCCCACTGGTATTTTGTTAGAATATCTACAAGAGCATAAATGTAACGCCCGCCTTTTTCCCACACCTTGTGGTGTGGCAAAGAAGCGGCGTTATGCTTAACATACATGTACATATAGAACATCTTAATGCAGCGGAATAATTTTTTTCTTCTACACATGCTTTTAACCATGCAACTAATACATGAAACATCTATACATGCCTAAACTTATCATTCATGAACCCAGTGTCATTGGACTTAGCATATTAACGACATGCATGGCATCATAACTTAACCATTCCATAACTTATTCATCATCATCATAAGTAGCAAGTAACTTATCCGTAACATAGCCTCATGAGTCTTAAGTCATTCATTAGGCATAACCATTATAAACATAGCATAGAATCTGAGGCATTTCCAAAACCCAAGACATGCAATATGTGTAAATAAAGGATCCTTCGCCAAGTCACTGCCACACACACACATGCTCTTGCCCCTCCTGCTGCTTCCCTTAGTAACTTCTTGCTTGATCTGCGGTACGAGAAAAATAAGACTATAAGCACACAGGCTTAGTAAGACCCTTTCCTACTCACTAAAATCATACGTCACTTAAACATAAACATATCAAGTATCTGACATAACATAATTCTGAACATAAAGCATAAGCATAATCTTGGCGTAAGTCATAACCATATGAACAACTAACATAGCATGATTCATAACATAAACATAAATCTACCACATACCTAGCATAGCATAATTCTTAACATACATGAGCATGAAACATACTTATCATGGCATCTTTCTTATCATACATGAACATGAAACATACTTATCATGGCATAATTATTAGCATACCTGAACATGAAACATACTTATTCATGGCATAATTCGTAGCATACATGGACATAGTCTTAACATAACATAAGCATAAAGTATACTTACCCTGGCGTGATGCATAACATGAATGAATGCATGAATAAAATGCATTTACTACATAAGGATGCTTAGTTTTAAAATCATACTTTTAAATGCTTAACATAAACATAACATCATTGGGGTCCCCGGCTTGTACCACATACATACATCATAAGCGCACATCCCTAAGTAAATACAAGGTAGCGAGCCCCGATCTACTAGGGTAGGAACAGCATAGTCGGTAGTTCCAAAAACCGAGGCGTTCTTAAGGTGCCCATCCCTGTTGGACAGCTTCAGTAGTCCCAGAACCGTGGACAGCTTCGGTAGTCCAGAACCGGGGCGTTCTTAAGGTGCCCATCCCTTGGACCCTTACTTCGGTCCGGTACAAGCCCATTCATAAAAATAAAATACTATGCTTGCTTCATCATTCATACTTATTTCAAAACATCGTTATGCCTTCATCATTCATACTTATCATTCATACTTATCATCCATACTTAAGGCATAACCATCATCTTCATTCAAACTTATCATTCTTTGTTCATAAAATAAAATGTACATGCATAATCATGTTTCTAGTCATAAATATTATCTTGGTTCATAAAGCTTGCATGATCATGATACATAAATAAGCACGCACTTCATACATGATACATTTCATCTAGCATACATAATCTTAGTATTCGTCATAAAGCATGGATGGTAAGCTACATGTAACATGGCACATACTACTAGGGTTCATGGCATTCATCATAAAACCATAAGTCTATTATAAGCATTTATCCACATACATGCATCATTTTTATTTATCATGGCCTACTCCTACATCAATTACATACGTTCATGGTATATGATCTAAATATTCATGAGTGAAGCATAACATAAAATCTAACATACAAGGTCATGTTATATAATACATAAACTAAGATTTTAATAATATAAGATCTTTACATCATGCTTAACTATGTACTAGCATCATGGTAACTTGTAAACATGCCTTCTTGAGGCCTTAACCCAAACCAAACCCTAGGGTGGGGTCTTGGCCGAAACTCTAAGGGGGCATGGTTCCATTGGAAATGTGCCTAGGTCATGATTAACATCCCATACCTTACATATCATGCCATGGAAAACCATTTGGACCCTTGATTGGACTTAATCCTAAGTCCTAGGCCTAATCCATGAGTTGGCCGAAACCCTAGAAGGGTAACAAGCCCATATGAAAATTCATGTAAACAACCATTACTACCCATAAGACATCATAGGAATCACACTAATCATGCTTGGAAAGGTTGGAGTTTACCCTAGCCCCTTTACCTTGATGTGGCCGAAACCCTAGAGGGTTGTTAGGGTGATACAAAACTTCTAAATCATGCTTTTTATACTTCACCTATCATGGGTAAACATTTGAAAATATAAAGGAAGTCTTTAACATAATTTCTAGCCCAAAGCATGGCTTGACCGAAACCTTCATGAGCCCTAACCATGGATTTTTCAACATATCATGCCAATAAGAACTTAGATCATGACAAATAACTTGGAAGCTATCATACCACAGGTGAGGGGGTCTTAGCTTCCCTTATCTTGGATCTAATCCTTGAATAGAAAGATAGAAAGAACCTTCTTGACTCTAATCCTCTTCTTAGCCCTTGTAGTCTAGTAGATAACCCTTAGATCTTGGAGATGAAGCCTTCTTGTGAAACTTTTCCAAAGGAAAATGGGGCTTGTGGGTTTCGGCTAGGAGAGGGAAGAAGAAGGAGAGAAGGCTTGGTGGATGAGAAAAAGGGAAATCTTAATTGGTAAGTTACTACTCCTCTCCTTTATTCACCATGAAGTGGGCAAGTGAAGAGTCATAGTATCTCTTCCCTTGGTGACTCTTCATTTTCCCTAAGCCTTAACTAAAATCCACTTCATTCCCTACTAGCACTCCCTTGCTAGGTGAATTGGTTAGTGCATGCATGGTGAGGTCCAAGGTTCAATCCTTGGTGCATGCACCCATTTTTTTATTTTATTTTTATTTTATTTCAAAAATTCCCCTAAAACTCACCCATAATCATGCTAATATTCCTAGTTAAAATCTATTTATTTTTATATTAAATTCTACCTAGAATCCACCAATAATCATGGTACTAGGAAGCCCCTATAAGGCCCATTAGTACTTAGTTTTCTCAATTTAAATGAGAAAATATGGATTTCTAGGCTAAGGTTCGTACTAATATTTCTAGGTCCCTCGAAAAATTATCTAGACATGCCCATTATTTTAAAGAAAATATTGAGAGAATTTTTCAGGTCGTTACAATAAATATGGAGGTTAGGAGATGAACTATTCACAGAATATTAATTAGCATCATGGTGAAACTAAAATCCTAGAATCGATTTCCCTGTCTAATCACTTGCTCTCTCAATGGATCTCTCTCTCTCTCTCATATTCTCATGACCTCACACAACCTTCGATAGTCTAGATAACTTGCTTTGTGGACTTAGCTAGTGCTCAATCAATAGTCCCTATGGATCGATATTTTTATTACTTGACAACATTACCATGAACTTGCGATTATGACAATACTAAGACTTTAGCAACACTAAGTCTTTAATAACATTTGAACTTGGAAATATTGAATTTTTAGTGGGTATAGTTATTTGGTATAACATATTGGGTAAAGTTAACATGGTCAGCAAAGGCTTTAATCTGAAAACCTGCTTATTGGTGTTGCTATGACCAAGGTTAAGGGGCTAATTGCTTCTTTTGAAGAGTAGAGAATTTGTCTTTAATTGATGACTTTGTAGATAAAAATATAAGAAGATCAGTTTTTCATAGTTAATTGTAATATTTATTTTTTATTTTTTATAATGTAATGATACTGATTATTAGCAAAGTGGAATATAATATTTTCATTATTATAAATATTAGTTTATGTATTCTATTAATAACATCAATTTTATTATTTTTATATGAATATAAATGGCCTATTTCTTTTTTGCATTGGACTCTTCAAAATCTAGGGGCATCTCTACTCAGATTGCAATCATTTCAGGTATTTTGGAGTTTGCAACGAGTCTAAATATGTTCTCTATTATTGTTTTTGGCTTCCCTAGTGATGGTCAAGAGGCTTTGAAAAAAAAATTTATTTTATTTTATTTATTTTTTGTTTTCTCATATGTTGAGCTTGGTATCTCCAAGCCCAATGTGGTTTTGATATGAGAGCATATTAGATAGAAAATTTCAAAATCTCTGAACCACCACTAAGAAGATCGAACCCTGGGATGCCGAGCTTCTGGACCGCCCGCCGCAAGTACTCCCCGATTTACCCTAGCGGCCGATGAAACTTCTATGGAGCCAGACCGGTTGCCCGAGATTTGACATTACCCAACCTTGTTAATAATGAAAATAATAATGGATGACATATTTAGACTCTTTATAATCTTGAAATTCATAGAACATGAAATGGATGTAATTTAAGGTATCTAGATCGATAAGTTGAAATGATGGTCAGGAGATTTCAAAATAAATAAATTTGAGTTGAATAAAAATTGATAAATGAAAGAAAGGAAGATAGGAAATTGATGAAAACCCCCCAAAATGAAACTAAGCTTTACATGCAGTCCCCAACTCATAAAATTTTTAACTGCACTCCCTGATAAAATTGATAAGATGATTTTGTATGTTATTTTTTTATGATAAAAATTAAATTACTTAATTGCCCTCTCTACCCACGTGTTTTCTTTGGGATAAGCTCATCTCTTACATTCAGAAAGAAAGCAATAGTTGCTGTTGATTATTTTTTTCCAACTTTCAAATGATGTAATTGTCTAAGACTGATTGGAAGAATTCCTGCAGACGCTTGGAGTAGACGCTTGCTTCTTCCCCAAATTGAGTAACTCCGTTGGCATAACGTTGTCCTTGAAGGAGCACACCTTCATCAAGATAACTGACACCTATCGGTCAAGGTTGCTCTCGGAGATCTGCGCCATGCCGGTCGACAAAAACTGCAACATGGTGAAGGCTGAGCTGTGGACCCACAACGCTAGGGTCACCTGTTGGGACCAGGTGCATGTCGACAAGGATACGAGTTCGTAAAATTTAAAATTTTTACGTGCAGCGGAAGAGTTTGCATAAAATAATTTCCTAAATTATTTTAACTTCGTATCTAGCATGCAACCTTATAGTGTATCGACATAATCATAAAATAAAACTTTGCGAAAAGTAAACTAATTTACCAAGTACCTCGCGTAACTCGAAGTAAGGGACGAGATCCAACCGTAGCGTCCCTTGGAAGCTTCGCCTCTATTCGCGTCCACGCCGAGTTCTCTTCGGGATGACTTCACAAAGTCACGAGTTTTGTGCCGACGAGAACTACTAGATTCTCGGAAGGCACAACTAGAAGAATAAGAGAAACAATGGAAAAACTAACCAATGAAGTAACGGAATCGAATTCCGAGAAGAGAGGAGTCGCTATCCGCTTCTTCTTCTTCGTGTTCGGGTTCTCCTTCTTCTTGTAGCTCACGCCAACTTCACCCTTGGAGGAGGGCTTGGTGCGCCGGCCCTAATTCACAAAGTGAAGGGCGCCGGCCCTAGGTGGGGAGAAAGGGAAGGAGAAGAATAAAAGAGAGAGAGAGGGAACTCTTAATCAACTCTTGATTAATTGATTGATGTTGTGAATAAAGGGCTAGCCTTTGGGTCCTTTATATAGTAGCAACTCTTTGCTAAGTCTCCCTCTAAACGGAATTAGTTATAAGAAATTTATCCTATAAATTTTCTTAACTAATTATTCCGTTTAAACTAAGTTTTATTATAAACTAATTTATAATAAAACGAGTTCTTCTTCTCTTTAAATTATGGAATAAATTTTATAAGAAATTTATAAACTTTCTCATTATGGATAAATCAATTCATAATTGATTAAAATAAACCAATTCATGGATTATTTTAATCTTCCATAAAAGAATAAATTTCTATAAATTTTATTTATATAAATTTCTTTATACAAATTTATTTATCCATAATTTATAAAACAAATCACACTAGATTTATTTTATTAATTAAACCAATTAAATTGGTTTTATTCTCTCTCTTGGCCGGCCACTCAAAGAGGGATAACACCCTCTTTGGCCGGCCCAAATCGACCCGAACCGGTCGCGAATTAAACTCATTTAATTCGCCCAAAAAGCCTTCAAAAGACTTAGCCAATTTTAGTTTCCATTGCGCCTCTGACTAACTCAGATTCGACTTGTTTCTCTTGATCGGAAAATCCAATTTTCAACTCGTTTTAAATCCTTCGGATTACTCGTATTGCGTGTGACTAAATAGGCTTTCGATTTATGTTGGCCGTCTATAATTAACCCATTAATTATAGAACGATCATGAGTGGCACCTAGTAGTACATCATGATCCCCAATTAATCGAAAGATCAACGGTTTGACCCCAGAAGAAATTATTCTGAAACCCTTCAGCAGCTCTAATGAATCGTGCCTCATTCCCTTCACCATCTTATACCCACTTGGTTCAGGACATGGTCTATGGTGTCAGTCCCCACTAGGCTGACTACGTCACACCTAGCCCAAGTAGTGTCTTTCTCGTCCTTTGGATTTCTAATTACTCTCATGTATTTAAGAGACTCGCACTCTTAACATGATATGCTCTGGCCAGAGGCTTTGAGTAACAATCCGACGATAGGCCTGGGTATACATCTCCTCGCAAGGAGTGGTGAATCCTTTGTAGGCTGTTCAAACATCTTCGGGCACTTCGGCTTATACCCAACCATCCCGGGTCCACACCTCCTAGGAGATGCTTGCTTAAGATGTTAAAGTATAAGTCTCCATGACCAAGATGACTTGAACACCGCAAGTCAAAGGAACATCGCACTTAAGCCGCAGTAAGATCTTCATTGACATATCTACATGTAGATTCCCATATGAAGTCTTACAGCCAGTCACTCCAATGAACTAGTTCCCTTAACTAGCATCCATGTTTATCTCCGGACATCCCAATGCCACCAGCTAGTGAGATTCAGCTGATTAGAGAATAACCCATGCTAGTCTCAACAGAATTGATAGTGTCCATTTTTATCAATTCATCGACTAGGGATAATTTCAATACTTCACAATTGCACATTAGAGATAATCACTAGTTGTGATCCCATCACAAATTCTCTTATGCTGTGAGTTGTATTGCGGACATTCAGTAGATGAGTTTAAGATCCCAATCAAATACACAAAACATGTATACTCAAATAGTGAATTATCATTTATTAAAATAAATGTTTACATCATAAGGCGATTGCCTTAGGACACTTCTCTCATATTACTAACAAACTCCCACTTGGCCTAATGCCAATCGCTACGGTATCCAATACCATAG
>JAGFNQ010003230.1:0-33256 GCA_024364735.1 Boesenbergia rotunda | reverse complement strand
ACATTCATGACATAAAATTATGTCATGACTAACGATTTCCTTAATAAAGTATGTATGTGACTTAATTTATCAAGTCTCATGAATTAAATTAGGAACCGGATTTCCTAATTATAATTTCATACTTTATTAAAGGAATTGTTTTGGGAAACAATTTCCTAAATTGTCATAATTAATTTCGGAAATAATATGTTCAAGATTTTGATTTCTCTAAATCAAATCTTATTAAATTAAGAGACAAATCCCTTAATTCAACTACATATTATTTTCATGAAAATCTTATTTAAGAAAACTCTATAGGAAACCATTTTCCTAATTAATTTTGGAGACAACAATATGTAAGAGCATCACCTCTTCAACATATTTTATTCATGGATTTCATTAATTACAACAAATCGTTTTCTAAGGGTGGCTCCTCGAGGCTCAGATACCCAAAGAAAAGTAATTTGTCGTAAATCCAATTTGGACGGCTCCCCGAGGCTCAATCCAAATCAAACATGACAATTTCAATTAAAATTGGGAAATTAAATTACAACAACTAACTTTAAATTGGACGGCTCCCCGAGGCTCAATCCAAAATAAAGAATTTTGTTGTCAATTTAAAGACCAATTTAAATTTAATTGTCAATTAACTATCCATGAATTTGTCTAGACTTTCTCAAGAGAAAGTGCCCAAAATTGTGAGATTTCAAAAAACAATTTTCAGAATAATTGTAAGTTTTGGGAAAAAAAACTTACATATTTCCAAAAATTGGAAAATTTCTAAAATAGAAAAATTTCCAAAACTTGGAAAGTTTCCAAAGATGGGAAGTTTTCACAATTATCATAAAATTTTAGAAACTAGAAAATTCCAAACGTTTGCGAAATTTCATGAGGATTTCCAAACTGTGAAATTCCTAAATCTAAAATTTATTATAATTTGAAAGTTTCCATAATTGAAAATTTTTTTCGAAATTGAGATCATGACAAAGTTTTCCACAAAACAATTATATGATTAAGTCGAACACTAACCGGCTCTGATACCACTGTAATTGGGACCGGGTGCATGTCGACAAGGATACGAGTTCGTAAAATTTAAAATTTTTACGTGCAGCGGAAGAGTTTGCATAAAATAATTTCCTAAATTATTTTAACTTCGTATCTAGCATGCAACCCTATGGTGTGTTGACATAATCATAAAATAAAGTATTGCGGAAAAGTAAACTAATTTACTTTTATACCTCGCGTATCTCGAAGGAAGGGACGAGATCCAACCGTAGCGTCCCTTGGAAGCTTCACCTCTATTCGCGTCCACGCCGAGTTCTCTTCGGGATGACTTCGCAAAGTCACGAGTTTTGTGCCGACGAGAACTACTAGATTCTCGGAAGGCACAACTAGAAGAATAAGAGAAAATAATGGAAAACTAACCAACGAAGTAACGGAATCGAATTCCGGGAAGAGAGGAATCGCTATCCGCTTCTTCTTCTTCGTGTTCGGGTTCTCCTTCTTCTTCTTGAAGCTCACGGCCTCCACCACCTTGGATGTAGGTTGGGCGCCGGCCCTAGGGGAGCTAGGGTGGGCGCCGGCCCTAAGGGAAGAGAGGGAGAAGGAGGAGAGGAGAGATTAAGAGAGAGAGGGAGAGAATAATTAATCTCTTAATTAGTCTCTTAATTAGGAATAAGGGCTAGCCTTTGGTTCCTTTATATAGTAGCAACTCCTTTGCTAAGTCTCCCTCTAAACCGAATTAACGGATTTAACGGAATTAGTTATAAGAAATTTATCTTATAAATTTTCTTATTAATTATTCCGTTTAAACCGAGTCTTTATTATAAACTAATTTATAATAAAACTAATTCTTCTTCTCTTTAAATTATGGAATAAATTTTATAAGAAATTTATAAACTTTCTTATTATGAAAAATCAATTCATAATTGATTTTATAAAATTAAAATAAACCAATTCATGGATTATTTTAATCTTCCATAAAAGAATAAATTTCTATAAATTTTATTTATATAAATTTCTCTATACAAATTTATTTATCCATAATTTATAAAATAAATCGCACTAGATTTATTTTATTAATTAAACCAAAATTAATTGGTTTTCTCCTCTTATTGTGGCCGGCCACCAAAGGGGGTTTTGACACCCTCTTTGGCCGGCCAAACTAACCCGAACCGCCGCGAATTAAACTTATTTAATTCGCCCAAAAAGCCTTCAAAAGACTTAGCCATTTTTAGCTTCCATTGCGCCTCTGACTAACTCATATTCGACTTTTTTTCTCTTGATCGAAAAATCCAATTTTCAACTCGTTTTAAATCCCTCGGATTACTCGTAGTGCGTGTGACTAAATAGGCTTTCGATTTATGTTGGCCGTCTATAATTTAACTAATTATAGAACGATCATGAGTGACACCTAGTAGTACATCATGATCCCCAATTAATCGAAAGATCAACGGTTTGACCTCAGAAGAAATTATTCTGAAACCCTTCAGCAGCTCTAATGAATCGTGCCCCATTCCCTTCACCACCTTATACCCACTTGGTTCAGGACACGGTCAATGGTGTCAGTCCCCACTAGGCTGACTACGTCACACCTAGCCTAAGTAGTGTCTTTCTCGTCCTTTGGATTTCTAATTACTCTCATGTATTTAAGAGACTCGCACTCTTAACATGATATGCTCTGGCCAGAGGCTTTGAGTAACAATCCGACGATAGGCCTGGGTATACATCTCCTCGCAAGGAGTGGTGAATCCTTTGTAGGCTGTTCAAACATCTTCGGGCACTTCGGCTTATACCCGATCATCCTGGGTCCACACCTCCTTCGAGATGCTTGCTTAAGATGTCAAAGTATAAGTCTCCATGACCAAGATGACTTGAACACCGCAAGTCAAAGGAACATCGCACTTAAGCCACAGTAAGATCTTCATTGACATATCTATATGTAGATTCCCATATGAAGTCTTACAGCTAGTCACTCCAATGAACTAGTTCCCTTAACTAGCATCCATGTTTATATCCGGACATCCCAATATCACCAGCCAGTGAGAATCAGCTGATTAGAGAATAACCCATGCTAGTCTCAACAGAATTGATAATGTCCGTATTTATCAATTCATCGACTAGGGATATTTCCAACACTTCACATTTGCACATTTAGAGATAATCACTAGTTGCAATCCCATCACAAATTCTCTTATGCTGTGAATTGTATGGCGGACATTCAGTAGATGAGTTTAAGATCCCAATCAAATACACAAACATGTATACTCAAATAGTGAATTATCATTTATTGAAATAAATGTTTACAATCATAAGGCGATTGCCTTAGGACACTTCTCTTATATCACTAACACACTCTTCATACCATCTGTCCTGGAGTGTGCTCATCTCAGAAACATCAGATGCTAGGGCATCAAGACGGCGATCAAAAGACTGAAACTCGGAGCGGACCTCTTGTCGCTAGAGCTCGGAAATGTGTAACTCGTGCTTCATCATCCGCTCTATCTCTGCAACCTGCCATCGTAGATCAGGAGCCCACTCATCATAATCTACAGTAATAGCTGGTGGCCCCTGGTCATGAGCTGCTCTCGGTAGCTCCCCCTTGCGTCTGCGAGCCTTCCACCTAAGCCCCTGGGGTCCAAGAACAATGCCGGACTGAGCGAGCATGCGACGATCTAGACGGCAGTCCTGTCAAATCATGGGCACAATGTGGCCCTGTGAAACATCGATGCCAACCGATTCCAGCCAGGCGATGATGATATGGCCGAATGGCATATAGACTGACTGGGAGGACGACATACAGTGGACGATGATAGAGGAATAGACCGAAGCCACTGGGTCAAAGTCTAACTGCTGATGCATCCCGTAGAGCATCAAGCAGTAGAATGGTTGAATCTCATCAAGGTGTTTCGAAGTAGTTGGAAGGAGACAATTGGTGATGATTTTAAACAACACATAGTCAACAGGGGAAAGACGAAGAGCAGGAAAAGTGGGAAAGTGATGGACCCAATTTAGCTAATTAAAGTTGTCACGAATGTAGATCAATCAGAATTTAGAAATTTATAAATGTGCTGGAAACCCTTTTTGCAATCAAAGAAGAAAAGCGTAGTAAAGGGGCCACAGGTCGTATTTTTCCAAGGGCTAGTTCAAGTTGTGTGATTCGAGCTTGCGTTTATGTGTCGTCAATGTTTTTGGGTTTCAGATAAAATTTGGGGTTTGGTTTCAATTAGACAAGGAAAATGCGATGAAAAGGAAATGAAACTTAACTACGAAACTAACCAAGGTAATGGTAGCTAATGAATTCAACTAATGGAAAACTTAATCAACAATTGCTACTTAACTGAGTTTTGGAGAATAAGTCTGAATTTGAATGCAAAACAAATACTGAACAAATGAATAAGAGAACATTTGATACGTGAGGAATAATGAAATCAATGTGCCAAATGATACAAGCACCAAGGCTGTAGTTGAAAATTCCCAAATGAAACTAATTACTTCAACTTGAAAGACAATTCCAATGGAGAAATGCTAACCGTGAATTAAAGCAGGAATGCTGAAATAAATGCAACAGAATTCAGAAACATAAGTGATGATTGACTGAAGAATTCAGAAGTTCAGAAATGGAAACAAAAATCTAGTGAAGAAACAAGCACACATGGAATCTAATGCGCAAGCTAGCTCAAGAATTTATCCACTAAGAACTTCAGAACTATGGCTGAGAAAATTCAGAGTCAGCTGAAAAGGGAAAGGAATTCAGAAGAAGGTGCAGTAAACAAAGGTGGAAGTGCAGAAATGGGCTGATTGCAGAATTGAAATGCCTAAATTCAAACAATACTTGATACCAAGAAGAAAAACCCTTGTGCCGGAAACTGAAACTAACAGCAGGGATTTTAAACTGATTTGAAACTGCTAATGTGGAGCAACTGAAGTGAAGTAACAAATTAAATGGGAGCTGAACTAAAGTCACTAACCGAATTCAAAGAGAGCTTAAGAAGAAAACTAATGATCACTTGGTTCATTTTCAGATTTGATGACTGAACATGCTGAAATAAAATGGTTTGCAAACTGAAATTAAATGCGAAGATGGATTCTAAGTGCTATGAACAAGGGAGCAAGTTACAATGGAAATTCAGAAAGGACTGAGACTTGCTGGGATAAAATGCAGAAATCAGAAATCAGGACTGATACGCAACAGGTTGAGCTGTAAAAATGCAGAATTAACACTAAGATTCAGAATTGAATTAATGCAACATAAACTGATCTACTTGCAACTATTCATTACTCAAACAACTTGACTAACTAGCATTCAAATTTGAAAGGCTATAAACTGCAGGAAACGATCCAATAGAGCTGAACATGAATTCAGAAACTGTAAGGAAAAAAAACTGCAGAAAACAGGGCTGATATGAAATGTTCACTTGATACACAAAAATCTAATCCATGAGTCAAACTGAAATCGAGCCAATTGCTCAGTAAACAAGCTTCCTAATTATCTACTTGCAGTATTTAAATCTAAGTACGAAAGAACAATTCAGAAATTGGAATGGAAACAGCTGATACAAGATAGAACAGGAACTAATTTGCTGAAAATGAAATTACAGCTAGGAAAACAAGAAATGCGATTACAACTAAGCCTCGATCCTTCCCATGATTCAAGATCTCCTTGTTCGTCACGCAAGGGCAAGCCAAGAACCCCTTAAACTCGCAAATCAGTGGAAAATAGGCTCCAATACAGATCTACTCACAGATTGCATCAGCTGGAGAATTCCAATTCAAACTCTTAGATCCCAATGTAAACGGTTGCGAAGATGATTTGGGAATCATCTGAGCTCATCCTAGGACCCCTACAGATGACTCAAATGGATGGAAATGGCACGCGATCGGATCCAAAAGCTCAAATCACAGATCTGCCGAAACACTCGCACAGCTCTGCATCTGGCACAATCTCGAGCTAAATCGCCACTGAAACCTTCTCCACGAATCCAAATCTTGCTCCAATGGTAGTGATCGAGTTGGTCACGCCTCTGATGAAGAAAATCGCAAGGAAAACAGTGAAGAAATGAAGAAATGAGCCGAAGAACTGAGAAGACGCGACGCTGAGATCGGGTTCTGTTTCAGTTTAAGTAGTTAAACATTGGACGGCTGAGATTAATCCCGCTTCATCCAACGGTGGATTCTTGTCAGATTTGATTCAAATTTCCCAGATCTTGATCAGAGGTCAGGATCATCCTCGTGGTAGCTCGGATCTTCCAGATTTGTAGTGGATGGTTCAGATCACCTTGGACTTTGAATGGACGGTCTAAATCTCTCTGATCATGATCCAACGGTCAAATGATCTCCGATTGAGCTGAAACCTTCAGATCTTGATCTGATCGCTAGATTAACCTTAAACTCAACTCGGATTGATCAGAAGTTCTCAAATGGTCTAGATCTAACCATCTTTGCATCGGATGGTCCAAATTAGTTGACGCTTGATTCCTTTGACCTGGTACACTTTGACTCAACCTTGACCCAACATAACCTAGGTCCATGATCCTTCCAAGCCTACAAAAGTAGATCAAAAATTAAGTGACAAAATAACTCAAATATAACAAGATTTACAATTAGGTCCAAAAAGTGTATAAATCCTAAAACCTAGGGTGAATCCACAATTACACAAGTAAAATATGGGTCAAACACGGATTTAAGCATATAAAATGATCAATAAAATGACGCTTATTAGAAAGTCACGGGTGCGCTCACCAGAACCCCCTGGCCTGGGATGGCCTAGAAAGTACTCGTAGATGGAATCAGGAGTCACTCCATCGAATGGAACCAGAAGGGGATTAGGAGAATAAGGGTAGAGAAAGAAATCATTGTCTGACCGGCGACAGCCGAGAAAATTAGTGAAAATAGATCGATTAAAATCAAGATCAATACCGGCAACACGGGTCCTCCACCCCGTGCCCTCTCCACTCACCATGTTGTTATAGAATTCAGAGACCAAGTCAAGGTTGATTGGCCTCTCAAGATAAAGAATGGATTGGAGATTATAATGTGTGATAATGTGTCGGATGGTTGGGCAATGTTCATAGATGAAGGAATGGTCTATAGTTCGACATGGCATTAATTTGAAATTGTGCCACTGGAATTTGAGAGCAAGACTAATACTCTGAAATCGAGTATGTTGAGGTGGTGGAGGCCTTGGAGACGGTGTAGCTATCGAAAGATCTCTGCCCTTTGAGCTTTCCACCATAGGTTCTTTACCCTTAGAAGACTTCCTAAAGAGTTGAATTAATCATACAATCATGATTTAATCAGGGAAGTGATCACACATGGTTTGAGTCGAAGAACATTAGTTGAATCTCAAGTTTAAGAATTGATCATCATAAGTAAGACCCAATCATAAGATAGATATTAAATCAAAAAGAGGACAATAATGAGGTGAAAGATGAATTTGATCATATCGTGAGGATTATAGAGTGAATATAAGATGGAGTTGATCATAAGATAAGAGATTTGATCCAAGGTAGGATATGGAAAAGAGAAGGGCACAACAAAAACGAGAGGGTCACGGCGCAACACCAAGAACAAACACAGGAGCATGATAAGCTTCATATACATAATGTATAAACTGTTTTGAAAGAAAAAACTGAGATCAAAACTTACTTAGGTGCCATTGGTGAGATTTTGAAGGTGGAAAAACCAAGCTTGCGCAGGAAACGCTCGCAAGTCAGAGACGCAGAAGATTTCGAGCAAAAGAGAACTTGCCGAGAGCAAGAAAACACCCGTAGAAGCCTTCGCGAGAACTCGCACGCACGCGAAAGCGGGAGACGAAAGCACTGGAGAGCTCTCGCACAAAGCAAAGGTTGTGCGAGTGGGAGGTTTCGGCGCTAGGGTTTGGCAATGAGAGGGTTTTCGCGTAGTTAATTGGTTGGTGGATCGGTCCACCAACCAGAAATTAATGCGTCTGAACGGATCACCGTTCTATCTGATCGCGCCCAGACCGATCAGGCTATAGCCTGATCGGACTGACCTGGGCCTGATTGGTCGGCTGACCGATCAGGAGAGCTCCTGATCGGTCGGCTGACCGATCAGGACACGAATAGTAGGGTGGAGAGAAACCTCTGAGCTCCCTGATCGGTCTGTGGACCGATCACCATAGAGTGCCAGATCGGTCCGGGGATCGATCTAGGCTAGCTCAGAACACTTGGTCAAAATTCCGGAAGGTCACTGCTTGCCTCGCTGATCGGTCTGTGGACCGATCATCACAGGAAGGAGCCAGATCAGTCCGGGGACCGATCAGCCCTATGCCTGATCAGTCCGGTGACCGATCAGGGTTCCTGATACTCCCTGATACGAACTAAAATGTTCAGTTTCAGAATTTCTGAATCTTTCCATGGAAATCTGGTGAAGTTTATCGAACTTAGACATGATCTCATGACTAAAATTGATCCCTGAATAAGGATCAAGAGTCCTTATAGATTCAACAATCACTTTGATCCATCTAAATGGAGTCAAACTCAATCAACAATTATTCAAGCAATTTCAACTAAGTTTGTATCAAATCCAATGTTCCAATCAAGTTTCCTTGATTGGAATGTCCAAGTATGATTATGGAGCCATATACACATATGTTATGCAATGGTTTTCCCCATACTTGGTCACCACAGTGATTATTATCTCGTCAACTTAATTTCTCAAGGGATGCATTGACACTTTGAGAAATTTAGTTGAACCTAACATCTCACCCCATATCTAGCAAACAAAAACGTTTTGGTAAACCTTATAGTTTGTGTGAGATGTTCCCAAAGTTACCCAATTGTTTCCCAACAATTTCGAAATAATCATGAAGGGTTTTGAATGCAATTCAACCCTATGAAGCACGACACATTCCCAACTCTCGTCTTAGGAAACTAAATTCATTTTCGGGAAGTGGTTTAGTGAAAATGTCGGTTAGGTTTAATTTGGACTCTACATGAGAGAGTGCAATATCTCCCCTAGCTACATGATCCCTAATGAAGTGGTGACGCACCTCAATATGTTTGGTCCTAGAATGATGGACTGGATTCTTGGTTAAGTTAATTGTGCTTATGTTATCGCATAACACTTGCACACCCTTGTAACTCAATCCATAGTCCTCTAAAGTATGTATCATCCACAACAATTGTGATACACTCTCTCCTATGGCGATATATTCTGCCTCGGTCGTGGAGAGAGCAACACAATGTTGCTTCCGACTTGACCAACTTACTAAGGATGAACCTAAGAATTGACAACCCCCACTTGTGCTTTTCCGGTCTAACTTACATCCAGCGTAGTCGGAATCCGTATAGCCAATTAAATCAAATGATTCGGTACGGGGGTACCATAGACCGACTCCAATTGTGCCCTTGAGATATCTTAAAATTCACTTAACAGCGATTAAGTGAGATTCCTTGGCACAAACTTGATACCTAGCGCACATACCCACAGCAAATAGTATATCAGGTCGACTAGCTATAAGGTATAGCAAACTGCCTATCATGCTTCGATATTGAGTTAAATCAATGGGTTTACCACTCTCATCATTGTCTAATCTTGTGTTTGTATCCATAGGAGTGGTTACCTCTTTTGAATCACTCATATTGAATTTTTGAAGCATTTCTTGTGTATACTTTGATTGGTGCACATGGATACCATCGCGAGTTTGCTTGATTTCAAGTCCAAGGAAGAAAGTCAATTCTCCCACTAGACTCATTTCAAATTCACTCTCCATGTGTCCAATGAACTCATTTAAATAGCCCTTATTATTTGAGCCACAAATTATGTCATTGACATATACTTGGGCTACATAAATATTGTCACCATCTCTTCGTAGAAATAGCGTAGGGTCTATTTGGCCTCTAACGAAGCCCTTCTCAATTAAGAATGTCGACAACCGCTCATACCAAGCTCGGGGTGCTTGTTTAAGGCCATAAAGTGCCTTTTTGAGCTTGAACACGTGGTTTGGAAATTCGGAATTCTCAAACCCCGGAGGTTGTTCGACGTAGACCTCTTCTCTAATCAAACCATTTAGAAAGGCCGATTTGACATCCATTTGGTATAGCTTGAAGCCACGATGTGATACAAATGCAAGCATCAATCATATGGATTCTAATCGTGCCACGGGAGCATAGGTCTCATCATAATCAAGGCCTTCAACTTGACTGTAGCCCTTGGCTACCAAGCGTGCCTTGTTTCTAATGATTTCTCCCTTATGGTTCAATTTGTTTTTGAAGACCCATTTGGTTCTAATGATGGTGGTCTTCTTAGGTCTAGGGACTAAGTCCCAAACTTGACTCCTCTCAAATTGACCTAGCTCATTTTGCATTGCAATGATCCAATCGGGATCATTTAATGCTTCATCAATTTTTCTAGGTTCAATTTCTGAAATTAGGGCAACTTCATTAGTCTCATTCCGGAAGAATGATCTAGTTCTAATCCCATGATGGATGTCTCCAACAATTTGGTCTTGGGGATGACTAGAGGCTAATCTAGTTTGCCTAGGAGTTGGTGGTGCTTCTTGAATGGGTTCACTAGACACAAGTTCAGCCTCAGGATCCGGCTAATCAATGGGTTGTCTAGGTTCACCGTCATCAGACTCATCACCATCAACAACACTTGGAGTTTCTTTCAAACTCATGCTTATAACCTCTATCTTGACAAAATTCTAAAAACCTTTGGTTTTGAAATTCACCTCCATGATCACTTCTAATTGTCTTAATTGTTAATGATTTTTCATTTTCAACTCTTCTACAAAAAGAAATGAAAATATCTAAGGTTTGGTCCTTATATTTTAAAAAGTAAGTACATGTATACGTAGTAAAATCATCAATGATAACAAAGCAATATCTACTTCCATTCAATGATATGATAGTACTACAATCAAATAAATCCATGTGAAGTAAATCTAATGCACTGGAAGTACTTACAGCGCTTTTACCTTTATGTGCAGATTTTGTTTGCTTACCCATTTGACATGCATCACAAAGTTTATCTTTCTCATACTTGATGCTTGGTAAGCCACGGACTAGTCCCTTGTTGTCCAACTTCCGGATGTTCTTCATGTTCACATGTGCTAGCCTCCGGTGCCAAAGGGTGGACTCTTCTTCTTTTGACATGAAACACTTAGCAAAAGCATTAGTAGCACTTTTAAATGAAACTTGATAAATATTGTCTACTCTTGCTCCTACTAGTACCGTGTCCAAGGTGTCATGTTGTCTAACTAGACATTGACTTGGTTGGAAGTCAATTGTGTAACCCGTGTCACACAATTGACTGACACTTATGAGATTAAATTTCATCCCCTTGACTAGAAGGACATTTGAAATTCTAAGACATTCGGATATTTGAATGTCTCCTATCCCAATGACCTTAAGACTATCGTTGTTACCAAAAGATACATTACCTCTACTTTTCTTGTGAAGTGTGGTAAATAATGATCTATCCCCGATCATGTGTTTGGAGCATCTACTATCAACAAACCAAGTTGATAGATGCTCCCCCTCAATCATAACCTACACAATTCGAAAAATAGAAGTTTTAGGTACCCAAACCTTGGGACCTAAAGCATCAACTAAACATGACTTAGGCACCCATGCCTTGACAACTTTCTTTTGAATCTTGGGTGTTCTAGATTGTCTCATGTCAGTCCTAGACATGAGAGACACAAATGACGATTCCTTAGGACGGTAACCAATACTGGCCCTATTGTAAACTGCCCTTTGGGCATTTAGGATCATATCTAGGGTCTTAGAGCTAGTTGAGAACTTCTCAAGAATATTCTTGAGCTTCTCAACTTCACTCTTCAATGATTGGGTTTCCTCTATTAGCAATTCATCATGCAAATTATTGACTTCCTCAACCTTAGAGGATTTCAACTTTTCAATCTCATGTTTCAATGATTTAATTTCATCTTCTAGCAATTCAACATGCAAATCATCAATGTTATCATCCCTAGATACTTTCAATTGATCAATTTCTAATTGCAATGCTTTAACCTTATTCTTTGATTTCTTAAGCATACTAGTTAAACATGCAATTGCTCTATAACACTTTTCAAGCTCGGGAGAAGTTACCTCTTCATCATCCGAAGATGATGAAGCCGCGTTTGAGGAGCTTGAAGATTCATCACTGCTCTCCTCTCCAAGAGCCATGAGTGCCACTTGCCTTGTGCTCTTCTCCTCATTCTCTTCATCGGATGAGCTTGAGGATGACTCATCCCAAGTGGCCTTCAAGGCCTTCTTCTTCTTCTTGGATTTCTCTTCTTTTCTTTTGGATTTCTCTTCCTTCTTCTTCAGTTTCGGACATTCATTCTTGAAATGCCCTTTTCTACCACACTCAAAACAAGATGCATTAGTCTTATCAAGTCTGGATTCACTGGAGTTACCTCTACTCTTGAAATGTCGATTCCTTCACATCATCCTTCGTACGAAGTTCGCCATTTCGGATGAAGAGGAGCCACTGCCATCTTCTTCGGAATAGGACTCGGATTCGGAAGAGGATGAAGACGAAGAGACCTCCTTCTCCTTCTTCTTCTCCTTCTTCTTCTTGTTTGACCGGTCACCTGCAACTAAGGCAATCCCCTTCTCCTTGGGGCCTTTGTTAGCCATTTCATGCAATTCCATCTCACAAAATAAATCATCTAACTTTACAATAGAAAGATCCTTGGAAACTTTGTAGGCATCCACCATGGATGACCACAAAGCATTCCTTGGAAAGGCTTTCAAGACATTCCTCATAAGGTCGCGATTCTCGACCTTTTCATCAATCGAATGAAGTCCATTGAGAACTTCCTTGAACCGGCTATGAAGCTCACTCACCGATTCATTCTCCTTCATGGAGAGATTTTGAAGTTGATTGAGGAATAAGTCCCTCTTTGCGATTCTAGAGTCTCGGGTGCCCTCGTGAAGCTCAATGAGTTTGTTCCACAAGTCCTTCGCACTTGTGAAAGGACCAACCTTGATGAGTTGGTCTTTGTTCATGCCACATTGTAGAGTGACAACCGCCTTCGCGTCGGCTTCACTCTTCCGAGTTTGTTCAGCAGTCCACCTCCACGACTCAAGCTCTTTGCCTTCGTCATCCTTAGGAGGGGTGAATCCCTCCTTCACCGCGAACCAAGTGTGGATATCCATCTTCAAATAGTATTCCATCTTTGATCTCCAATATTGAAAGTCGGTGCCATCAAAGAATGGAGGTCGGGTGGTGGAGAAGCCTTCTCTCAACGTCATCTTGTTGATAACTCTCGGATGTTAAGCAGTAAACAGAGATCCTTGCTCTGATACCACTTGTTGGAAACGGATGGCTAGAGGGGGGGGGGGTGAATATAACCAATCTCTTTGACTTTAAACACTTGTGAGGTTTCTGCACTCAACTTATCAGTAGCACAGCGGAAGAAGCAAAAGAAAGGAAGTAGTGCAGTAAACAAAACAGAGATGAAAGCAAGCAAGAACAACTACCAAAGTCACTAACAAGAGGGTTTACATGATTCGGGGATAACTTGCCCCTACTCCTTGGCGTGCCCTTAAGGTGGGGGATCCCTTGATCGTCGGCAGATCAAGCCCCGGTGTTCACCGGATATAACGCAACCTCCTTCTCGGTGGAGAAACCTCTCCACAGCGTTTCAAACAAGGATATAGATTTAAGCTTAATGAAACACAGAAAAAAACTCTTACTCAGCACCTAGCAAGGACAAGAACACAGTGAGCTTATCCTGAGCTCCACCCAGCGACGATCTCATGCAAGGACTCCCTCCTTCGTGTCTTCTCACTGAGGGACTCCAAGCCCCTTGTTCTTTCCTCTCAGCACTCACGTAAGAGTTAGTTGCTTCTCGATTGCGGTTGCTTGCTCAAAAATGATGAAGACTTCAGGAACACAGCAAGCAAGTTGTGGAGAAACACAAGGCGCAGTAAGAACTTCAGCAAGCTCAACACAGAAAAACTGTGGAACACTTCTCTGCTTCAGCCGAAGTCTTCTTCTCTTTTTTCTTTCTCCACCAAGCATCAGATGACACCATCCCTGTAGCTCCCAGCTGCTCATCTGCCAACGCCAGCTACCACTGATCTATCCCTGGACTCCCTGAGCTTCCCTCAGCCAAGCTCCAGTCTCAGCTCCAGTCTGCAGCTCGACCGTTGCAACCTGAGATGGAAAAACGGACAAACTTGCTCCAAGGAAAGCCTCCATTGATTTCTCCTTGAGGGTTTGAATCCTCCCCTGTCACCTGCAGCTTAATCAGACTGTTAGAGCAGTAAATCAACCAGTAAATCAAATATCAGAAGTAAACAGCAGCGAATCGGATACGATCAGACGCTCTGACCGTGTCTGATAGTGCAATTTGAATTAAAGTGATCGGTCACCGGACCGATCCAGGGCTTGTGGGTCGGTCACCAGACCGATCCACTGCTTCGCTGGGATTCCCAGCTCTCGCGGCTATACACGCTTGATCGGTCATCCGACCGATCAGAGTGAAGCCTGATCGGTCACCAGACCGATCAGAGTGAAGCCTGATCGGTCACTCAGACCGATCAGGACAGATGAACAGTGATTTTTTAATAAGATCCTAAGTCCCTGATCGATCACCGGACCGATCCAGGGTCTGATCCGCAAGGGAACTCACTCACTATCCGATCCCTGATCGGTCACTAGACCGATCAGATGCAAGGCAGCAAGGAAATAGCCTGCTCCCTGATCGGTCACCGGACCGATCAAGAGCCACACAGTAGGTTCCCAACCTCACTGTGCGCTCCCTGATCGGTCACCAATCTGATCAGACATCGCTGGATCGGTCACCAGACCGATCTATAAAGGAGCAGCGTGCCAATGTCCCTGATCGGTCACCAGACTGATCCAGGGAGTCAAACCCTGCCCTCCAAGCTAGGGTTTCATCCACCTTAGCCCTCCAAGCTAAGGATTTTTCCATCTAACTCTCCAAGTTGGGAATTTGCACCTAACCCTCCAAGTTAGGACTTTTCACCTAGCCCTCCAAGCTAGGACTTTTCACCTAGCCCTCCAAGCTAGGACTTTTCACCCAACCCTTCCGAGTTAGAACATCATCCAACCTAGCCCTCCAAGCTAGGCACCTGACCCTCCAAGCCAGGACTTTTTCACTTAATCCTCCAAGATGGGAATTTGCACCTAACCCTCCATGTTAGGACTTTTCACCTAGCCCTCCAAGGTAGGACTTTTCACCTAGCCCTCCAAGCTAGGACTTTTCACCCACCTCTTCCGAATTAGGACTTTTCATACACCTAGCCCTCCAAGCTAGGATTTTCAACACCTAACCCTCCAGATTAGGATTTTCCAACACCTAGCCCTCCAGACTAGGATTTTCCATACCATGCCTGATCCCTGATCAGGACTTAATCATAATCAAACATCATCCACCTAAACTAAAATCGGTGTCAACACCAAAACAACAATCAGGGCCAGACTGCATCAACAATCTCCCCCTTTTTGTTGTTTGACAACCTGATTTTAAGTTTAGGGATTCTTAATCAGGTTTTCCAAATTTAGAATCATAGGGGAATCCAGATCCTCCCCCTATAACATGATAATCCTAAACTTAACCAACCACACTCTCCCCCTTTGTCACACACGAAAAGGGTCTAGACGGGCTGTTAAGTTCAACCATACTCCCCCTCAACCCTAGGGGTATCCCAAAACAACAATAATTTGATTGAATATTGATAAGCATATGATCACATATGGCAAAAAGATATAGGCATGGCAAAACATGCATATGTATCATATGAACATGGTAGCATAAGCATGAACATAGCTATGGATCAAAAACGCAGATAATATAACATAGCATCAACAAGAAGCATATCATCATGGGATAAAACATGTATCAAGGTTATAAAGATCAGGTCATCAAATATCCTAAGAAATAACACGATGCAAGTCATGTTGGGACCGGGTGCATGTCGACAAGGATACGGGTTCGTAAAATTTCAAATTTTTACGTGTAGCGGAAGAATTAGCATAAAATAATTTCCTAAATTATTTTAACCACGTATCTAGCATGCAACCTTATGATGTGTTGATATATTCATAAATTAAAACTTTGCGAAAAAGTAAACTAATTTACTAAGTACCTTTCGTAACTCGAAGTAAGGGACGAGATCCAACCGTAGCGTCCCTTGGAAGCTCCGCCTCTATTCGCGTCCACGCCAAGTTCTCTTCGGGATGACTTCGCAAAGTCACGAGTTTTGTGCCGACGAGAACTACTAGATTCTCTATAGGCACAACTAAGAAGATCAACAAGAGAAAAGTATGAAAACTAACCACCAAGAATCGGAATCGAATTCCGAGAAGGAAAGAGATGTGATCCGCTTCTTCTTCTTCTTGGTTGGCTTCTCCTTCTTCTTGATAGCTCACGGCAACCACTTGGTTGGAGGAGAAATTGCGCCGGCCCTAGGTGGAGGGGCGCCGGCCCTAGGTGGGGAGAAGGGAAGGAGAAGAGAATAAAAGAGAGAGAGAGAGAGATTAGCTCTATACCAATTGACAACTCAATTGATTGGAATTAAGGGCTTGCCTTTGGTTCCTTTGTATAGTATCATCTCCCTTGCCAAGTCTCCCTCTTAACGGAATTTTACATAAGAAATTTATCCTATAAATTCTCTTATTAATTATTCCGTTTAAACCAAGTTTTATTATAACTAACTTTATAATAAAACAAATACCTTTTCTCCTTTTATTATAGAATAAATTTTATAAGAAATTTATAAACTTTCTTATTATGGAAAAATCAATTCATAATTGATTTTATAAAATTAAAAATAAACCAATTCATGGATTATTTTAACTTCCATAAAAGAATAAATTTCTATAAATTTATTTATATAAATTTCTTTATACAAATTTATTTATCCATAATTTATAAAATAAATCGTGCTAGATCTATTTTATTAATTAAACCAAATAAAACGGTTTTCTCCCTTTAATGTGGCCGGCCAAACCAAGGGGGTTTGGCACCCTCCTTGGCCGGCCAATCAAGCCCCACCAATCGCGAATTAAACTCATTTAATTCGCCCAATAAGCCTTCAAAAGACTTAGCCAATTTTAGCTTCCATTGCGCCTCTGATTAACTCAGATTCGACTTATTTCTCTTGATCGGAAAATCCAATTTTTAACTCGTTTTAAATCCCTCGGATTACTCGTAGTGTGTGTGACTAAATAGGCTTTCGATTTATGTTGGCCGTCTATAATCAACAAATTATAGAACGATCATGAGTGGCACCTAGTAGTACATCATGACCCCCAATTAATCGAAAGATCAACGGTTTGACCTCAGAAGAAATTATTCTGAAATCCTTCAGCAGCTCTAATGAATCGTGCCCCATTCCCTTCACCGCCTTATACCCACTTGGTTCAGGACATGGTCTATTTGTGTCAGTCCCCACTAGGCTGACTACGTCACACCTAGCCCAAGTAGTGTCTTTCTCGTCCTTTGGATTTCTAATTACTCTCATGTATTTAAGAGACTCGCACTACAAACATGATCTACTCTGGCCAGAGGTTTTGAGTAACAATCCGACGATAGGCCTGGGTATACATCTCCTCGCAAGGAGTGGTGAATCCTTTTTAGGCTGCTCAAACATCTTCGGGCACTTCGGCTTATACCCAATCATCCTGGGTCCACACCTCCTTGGAGATGCTTGCATAAGATGTTAAAGTATAAGTCTCCATGACCAAGATGACTAGAACACCGCAAGTCAAAGGAACATCGCACTTAAGCTGCAGTAAGAACTTTACTGACATATCTACATGTAGATTCCCATATGAAGTCTTACAGCCAGTCACTCCAATGAACTAGTTTCCTTAACTAGCATCCATGTTTATCTCCGGACATCCCAATGTCACCAGCCAGTGAGAATCAGCTGATTAGAGAATAACCCATGCTAGTCTCAACAGAATTGATAGTGTCCGTTTTTATCAATTCATCGACTAGGGATAATTTCAATACTTCACAATTGCACATTAGAGATACTAGTTGTGATCCCATCACAAATTCTCTTATGCTGTGAGTTGTATTGCGGACATTCAGTAGATGAGTTTAAGATCCCAATCAAATACACAAAACATGTATACTCAAATAGTGAATTATCATTTATTAATATAAATGTTTACATCATAAGACGATTGCCTTAGGACACTTCTCTCACATCACTAACAAGTCACAGGCATCTAAATCCAGAGACGTACACGCCCGACCAAGAGCTACTAAAATCCTGCAACCTCTTGGTGGGTAGGCTTGGCCTCGGAGCTGTACACGCCCGGCCAAGAGCTACTAAAACCCTACAGTCTCTCGATGTGTAGGCTTGGCCTCGGAGCTGTACTTGCTTGGCCAAGAGCTGCTAAAACCCTACAGCCTCTCGATGGGTAGGCTTGGCCTCGGAGCTGTACACGCCTGGCCAAGAGCTGCTAAAACCCTACAACCTCTCGGGGGTGTAGGCTTAGTCTCGGAGATGTACACGCCTGGATAAGAGCTGCTAAAACCCTACAGCCTCTTGGTGTGTAGGCTTGGCCTCGCAGCTGTACACGTCCGGCCGAGAGTTGCTAAAACCCTACCACCCCTCTATGTGTAGGCTTGGACTCGGAGCTGTACACGCCCGGCCAAGAGCTACTAAAACCCTACAACCCCTCGGTTTGTAGGCTTGGCCTCGGAGCTGTACACGCCCGGCCAAGAGTTGCTAAAACCCTACAGCCCCTCGGTGTGTAGGCTTGGCCTCAGAGTTGTACACGCCCGACCATGAGCTGTTAAAATCCTACAGCCTTTCGGTGGGTAGGCTTGGCCTTAGAGCTGTACACGCCCCGCCATGAGCTGCTAAAACCCTACAACCCCTCAGTGGGTAGGCTTGGCATCGGAGCTATACACGCCCGACCAAGAGCTGCTAAAATCCTACAGCCTCTCGGTGGGTAGGCTTGGCCTGGAGCTATACACGCCCGACCAAGTGTTTCTAAAACCCTACATCCTCTCGGTGTGTAGGCTTGGCCTCGGAGCTGTACACGCCCGGCCAAGAGCTGCTAAAATCCTACAACCTCTTGGTGGGTAGGCTTAGCCTTGGAGCTGTACACACCCGGCCAAGAGTTGCTAAAACCCTACAGCCTTTCGGTGTGTAGGCTTGGCCTCGGAGTTATACACACCCGGCCAAGAGCTTGTAAAACCCTACGGTCGCTCGGTGTGTAGGCTTGGCCTCGGAGCTGTACACGCACGACCAAGAGCTACTAAAATCTTACAGCCTCTTGGTGGGTAGGCTTAGCCTCGGAGCTATACACGCCCGACCAAGAGCTGCTAAAACCCTATAGCCCCTCGGTGTGTAGACTTGGCCTTGGAGCTGTACATGCCCGACCAAGGGCTGCTAAATCCTACAGCCTCTTGGTCGGTAGGCTTGGCCTTGGAGTTGTACACTCCCGGCCAAGAGCTGTTAAAATCCTACAGCCTCTCGGTGTGTAGGCTTGGCCTCGGAGCTGTACATGCCCGGCCAAGAGCTGCTAAAATCCTAGGGGTTGCACAAACCCGGCCAGAAATTGAGCACTCTAAGGGAAACAAGAAATCCATCAAAATATAAGAAGTCCAACGATGTCGACATTCAATGGTGAAACAATTGCATACTTGTCTTACAAGAGAGAACAAGAAAATACAGTGGCCAAAGAGCAGTCTGGCGGTTTATGCCTGGGTCAAGAAGGATCCCATAGGGACTTCTCTTCATGGGGAAGATTGTCCTAGACACGCTGGACGGTTATCGCGCGTAAGTATGAGCCTGGCTTCAGTAGCTAATCCTTCTCCAACTGGCTGATAGCGCCGTAAAAGCCCTGTTTGAGGCGCTTCAATGCTTGCATGGCTACCGCCTAGGCATACTCCTCCGATTCCAGGTACTTGGTCTTGGACTCTGCCTCAGCCTGGGATAGTTGGGTCGCGTGAATACCCTGCTGCCACTATATCTTGGCCTCTGCCTCCTCCTTGGTAGCCTTCAGCGTCGCCAGCTCCCAGAGTAGACAGTCCTGAGCCTCTTAGATCTCCTAGAGCTTATGGGTAGCAGCAGCAGCCTGGGCTTTGGTCTGGGTAACTTGCTCTTGGAGGTCGGTGGCATAAAAGCTCGACAGCTCTAGGTCATGTTCTCGCAGAGCCATCAGACGCTCCCATCCCGCATCTCGGTCCTCCAAAGCCTTCTTCGCGGATTCCAGGAGGGTGATTTGATCAGGCAACTCCCCCGTCCAGGCCAGGAGTTTCTCCTGCTCCTGTGATAGCTTCTGCAATTACTTTGCAAGGACTTGGTTCTTCTTGAATCCAAGGCGTTCTTGGGGTCTATACCCATGCAGGGTATCCTCGGCCGCTATTGAAGCACTAAGATAATGCTCTATTTTCTCTCGAAGAGCCCAGCTAACCTCCAATTGAATGAAGCCGACCTCGCGGGCCCAACCAGTTTCCGCCTCGGCATCTGCCACTTGCTGGAGGAGGTCTTCAGTGACCCCTACGGAACAAAGCAAGCGGCTGGTGGCCGCGTAGTTAGAAGTAACCTACGGGGCAGATACAAATAGTTAGTAAAAGGCTTTGAAATAAATAAAAAGCACACTAAAATACTTACCGACAGTAGAGATTGATGTAATATGCCCAAGTAGTGGGGTGATCCAGCTACCCACCATGGTAGAACAGGAGAAGGAAGAATTCCCTCAGTAGAAGGCCCTGACTAACTAGGAACATCTCTGGGGTCAGGGACATCTTCTTTTGAACTTGAAGCCCTAGGCGAACCATCAGAAGCAAGCCCCTTTATTTGGATGGACTGAGAACTGGTTGCCACCTTCTTCTTCACCTTTGGGGCCTTTCGGTGAGAGCGGGGCAGATCCTTGAGCACCTCTTTGCCATGAGGAGCAGCCGGAGGGTTGATCGGGGGAGTCGGGGCATCGAGTGCGGGAGTAGGAGCCTCAATGGTAGAAGGGGATGATCCTTCCCAAACTCCCGGGGACCGTGAAGCCGCCTCCTTGGGGGCAGCTGAATTCAAGAACTTTGGGGGTAGGCCCTTCTTCAACCTTCAGGGGGTGATCCCTTCGGGATAGATTCTCTCGACGTTTCTTCTCAGGCGTGTGGGTCTCTGAGGGAGTGACAGATGAAGGGAGTGCAGTTTTTCCCTCTAGGGCCTCAGTATTCAAAGCAGCTGACCCCCCCCCTTCGAGGACCGTTGTCAACTCTGAGGCTCCAATGTCTTTGGGGGCCTCTAGTACTGCTCGGCCTACAGATAACTCATCCGCTCCCTTGCCACCCTCGGTGGAGATTCCCGCGGGAGCAGAAGATGTTGAACCTGGGACCAGTGCCTGTTTATTAGCTTGGTACCACTTCAGGAGCTGATTCATCACTCGGGAGAACATAATGTCTCCTGCATAGTAATAACAAAAAGACATCAGTCAGCATTAACCAGGAACCATACCAGATAAAAAACAACTTACGAAGATTGGAGTTGAGGGTTGTAATTTTCGGACTATGCTCAGCCCAATAAAGGAGCTCCTCGCATTGCACCAGTTGGAGCCCATGGAATTCCATCCCAGTCAGGATACCCTTAGCTCTCTGATATCCTACGTCTTGCTGGAAGATGCCGAGGTCCGGGATAGGAGGTAAATTCTCCATCTAGTGGATAGGACTGAAAGAACGCTTGGGAAGCCGGATATAAAAGAATCATTCTTTCTATCCCTTATGAGAAGAAGGGAGGCCCCCCAGAAACTGGTGGCCAGAGCGAGCGGTAAAACCAAATGCCCCTCGGGACCCAACTGGTACGAAAAAGAAATGGAATAATGGGGGGTCAGAGGAATGTCAAAAAGCTTGAAGAGGACAAGGGCTCTGCCCATTTGGGCAAAGACATTCGGAGCTAGTTGTTGAAGCAGGATACCGAAGTACTTGGCAACATTCATATAAAAAGGAGGGATAGGGAAGCGAAGCCCTAGTTCTAGTTGTCCCAAAAAGAAAGTATATAAATCCTCACAGGTTGTTACAGGCGATTGACCTGAAGCAGGGACCCTCATCTCTTAGTCTATCGGGATACCGTATTTCTGCCGGGCAGCCTGGAGGGATTCCAACCTAATTCTGGAAGAAATAGTCTCGTACCATTCTGTACGAAATCCTAATTCTTTCAGGGAGCACTCGTCGTCGCCCGAGGTTTTCTTCTTCTTCTCCATTGGACCCATGGAGATAGAGTAGGGGGAAAAAAGGATGGAGGGAGACTTACTCTTGTCAAAGAGACGCAGCAGTAAGATGAATAGCCAAAGAAGGAGAACTCTTGACGGCAGATAGGGTAAGGAGACTGCAGAGTGCCGTTGCTCACGCTTTTATAGGGATGCGCCACAACCCTCTAAGCAATAGGGGAGCAGCACGTCGAGGGCATTAACAGGCTACCTCGGGGAACCACTAGCCCTGCCTGTCGTCACTTCGTATATCCCGCAGTGCATATCAGGAAGATATCATCGTACAACGAGGGAAGAGACACGTGGCCCTATTATATGCGCTGAGCCACCGCGTCATTATGGTTGCCACAAAGTTTGCAGGAATACGTGACATATTCAAAAAATCACCCGAAGTCCTGGGGCGCACTGGTTGTATCTTAGGGCCCCACGGGCCGCCAATTAAGCAGTAAAGGACTAAGGAACCAACTAGGCCCAACTTCTTCATCACAACACTAGTCCGATCAGTCAGTCACACTTCCTTCAATCAGACTTGAAGGGAGGGACTTACGATGGAGTTAATAACTCGTGGTGAACACGTGGGATGAAGAAGCTACGCGGCACGACATGACTAGTTGGAGTGATCCTTCTTCCAGAGCTCCAGGACCCCCCCTCTCTCGGGATAGCTGTGCCCGAGAAGAACAAATCTCCCGGGATCACCCTGGGAAGTCGGGACTCGGGATCACCCCGAGGAAGTAGATCACCCACAACCCCCCCCCCCGGCCAGGAGTCCCCGAGATCACCTCGGGAGAGCGAAGCCCAAGTCTCCTTCGACCGCAAATAGCGAACCCCATATTTGCAGATCCCTGGGTAATGATCACCCGTATTTACGGGAGGATCAGGGCAAGTAATCCTCGGTCATTATCGCCTTCATCCTTACAACGGACTAGATTCAATGAGGGCGAGGACCGTTATGGGGGGGGGGTCCCGTAATCGAAGATAGGGGGAACGTGGCGAGAAGCATGGAGACACATACTATCGTCCCTGCCACCCTTGGTATAAAAGGTAGTCCACCCCTCCGATAAAGGGGTTATTCTCTCTTAACTCTACACACATTTCCTTTTTTGCTGCCTTTACTCTCCCTTAATACACTGACTTGAGCGTCGGAGTGGGCTCTGTTGGGGCAATCGACTCAAGTATGATCGGCAGGATCATGATTTTGATGTGTGTGCCAATATGGTTAAGTTAGGATGCTATGTTGTTTTGATATGTGTGATTGAGTCTTGCAAGACTTGGTTAGTCACACATGGAGTACGCATCCGAGGGATGAGAGCCGAGAGAAGAGGACTCCAAGGGCAAGCCAGGTGAAATGGACTTCAAAGGGCATACATGAAGGATGGCATGGAGGCAAGACGAGAGCTTGTATGCGCATCTGAGGGACGACAACCGGTGGAAGAGGACTTCAAGGGGCAAGCCAAGGGAGTGAACTTGAAGGCATACATGAAGGGTGGTCTTCAGAGTGAGGAAGAGTGAATATGTAAGCTGGGCAGTCGACTGGGGATGGATCAGTCGACTGCCAGCGGGTAAACTCGAACTCACAGAAAGATCTGTCGACTGGTCTAGGACGAGTCGACTAATTAGGTCAAAAACTAGCCGTTAGCTAGGTGTTTGGCAAGGACCAGTCGACTGCCCCTGGGGCAGTCGACCGGTGGCGAGCTGGGCTGTTTGTTTAAACAGCCGTCTCCACTATTTAAGCTGTAGCTTAAGGCTAAGAGAAGATTAGCTCTTCATTGTAAGATCTTCTCTTTTGTGCTCGTCTTCCTCCTCAACCTCTAGATTCATATTGTGAGGAGGAAGAGATATTGTGAGAGATTGTTCTCCACCGAGAAGGAGAAAGATTTAGCCAGAGTTTGCCGCGGTGTGATCCACCGAAGGATCAAGGGATCGTTCACCTCAGGGACACACCGTTTAGTAGGAACAAGGAATCTTCGAACCACATAAAAGGTATTGTGTTAGTATTGTTGTGATTGTTAAGCTTTCGTGTGTTCTAGCATTGTAGGGAGAGTCGCAACTTGGGGTGACTGAGCTATTCACCCCCCATCTAGCCATGCCATTGGTCCTAACAAGTGGTATCAAAGCGCAAGGACGCCTTCAACGGGCTAACTGCTGAGAAGAGCAAAATCATTGAAATGATCGGCTTGCACATTCAACCGCTAAAATTCGAGGGAGAATTTTCATGGTGGAAGAAGAGAATGGAGGTATTCTTCAATACCGATTTTGATATAATGTTAATTATAAAAAATGGGTTTGAAGTGCCTAGGGATCAAGAGAACAAGTTACTTGATGAAGTAAGATGGAGTAGGAAGCAAAGAGATGATCATCTAGCAAATTTCAAAGTCTTGCATCATCTACTTAGTGTGCTTCCCCAACAAGAAGTGACAAGGATTAGGAACTATCCAAGTTCCAATGATTTATGGGAAAAGCTAGTAGAGCTTCATGAAGGCACTCGGAGGTGAAAATGGCAAAAAGAGATCTTCTCCGGTCCCAACTCAACAATATCAAACTTGATAAAGGGAAGAAGGTTGTTGAGGCAATCTGTGGTCCAGAGTGACCAAGTGTTTTGATGTTTGCGCAAAGGGTTTAAGTTAGATTTACCCTTGTTATCTCATATGTGTATGTTGAGTGTGTAGGATGTACAGGTTACACATATGGACTTGACTGGACGGCCTCAGTACGGTGAAGGGTGGCATGGAGGCAAGCTGGAGGCTTGCGTGTGCACCCGAGGGACCTTGGAGAGAAGGGACGATGAGTTGATGGGCACGGACTTCGATGCATGCGTGAAGGATGGCATGGAGGCAAGCTGGAGGCTTGTGTGCATCCGAGGGACGGGAGCCGAAGATGAAGAGGGCGCGAAGGCAACAGTCGAGGTTGCAAAAGAGGAGTCAGTCGAGTCGTGAGGGTATGAGTGCTGTGTGATTGTACTCGGGAAAGTCCTAGGGTCGTGTGCTGAGAGAAGTGTACTCGGGAAGAGAAACCCTAGGTGTGTGAGTAGGGCAGTCGACTACCGTTAGGGCAGTCAACTGGTAAAACTCACAGAAAGGGTTGTGGCCAAGGATCAGTCGACTGCTCTGGGAGCAGTCGACTGGTAGGTGGCTGGTGAGTTGGCTGAGAATTTGAACGTTGTGGTGCAACGGTCGAATTCCAGTGGCAGCAGTTGACTGCCCTAGGAGCAGTCGACTGGTGGCGAGGGTTTCAGCCCGAGTCCTATTTAAAGAGAACTTCATGGTGGCTGAGATTCTTGACGAAACAAGCTTGGTTAAGGCTTGTTAGTAGTCTCTTGAGTCCAGATCGTGTCAAGGTGCTGTGGCGAGGTTTCTCCACCCACAAGGAGCGACGAGGGCTAGCCGGAGGTTATCCGGGGATTGATCCACCGACGGATTCTTGGATTAGTCACCCGTCCGGGGTGGATACCGAGTAAATCGGTTTGTTAGCATTGTTCTCTCTTGGTTAGTTTAGTTTTATTTGTATTTCCGTTGTGCTAATAATCTTGTAGAGAAAACGACGAAGATTTGCTATTCACCCCCCCTCTAGCACTGTCAACGATCTATCAATTAGTATCAGAGCGAAGGACCGCTCTTGATTGGAATAACCGCCAAGGGAGCAAAGCAAATCTACAGGGAATGATGGAGGATAAGCTAGGGGACGATATAAACTCACCACCACCATATGAGCACGAAGATTTTGATTATTGGAAAGCTAGAATGAAGATGTGTCTCGGCATGGATTGGGAGTGCATAATGGTGCTAGAAGAGCCATTCGAGACTCCTAAGGACAAGCATGGAAAGAAGCTCTGACCTAGGTATTGGACCAAGGAGCAACAAGAACAAGCAAGGGCCAATGAAAAGGTAATCAATATTTTGGTTAATATTTTGCCTACTAATATTTTGAGTGATGTAGGGAATTACAAAAATGTCTATGAGTTATGGACTAAATTGGAAGAAGTATATAAAAGCCCAACACAAGCCCAACTAGTAGAAGAGCCCGATGAACTAAGCTCAAGTGACCAAGAGGAGGAAGGAATGTCCACATCCTCAAGTGAAGGAGAAGAAGGAAGTGAGAGGTCATCCACCTCATCCAGAGAAGAGGAGGAGGTCACCACCTCGAGGATTGAGGGAGAGGAGAGACCCTCATCTACACAAGAACAAGAGGAGGCCTCCACATCATCCAAGGTTGAAAAGGAAGTCAACCTAGCTTCTACCTCCACCAAAGCTAAATCGAAAGAGCACATGACATGCTTTAGTTGCAACGAAAAGGGGCACTACAAGGACAAGTGCCCAAAAGGTAAAAAGGAGGTACACTCTAAACCTATTTCAATTCCATTTAAATCTAACATGAAGTGTAGAAGTGAAGAAGCCCAAGCTAAAAAGAAGAAGATTAGATGCTTCACATGTGGAGAGCTAGGGCACTACCACACCAAGTGCCCTAGAAAAGGTGAGCTAAAGAAAATGGGACACTTGAGGAGATGAGAGAAAGAAGAAAGAAAGAAGCAAAGATCACATCAAGGAGAAACTCTAAAGATAAGGAAGATAACTTCTAACCTTAAGCCAAATTTTAATTCAAATTTAAGTTTCTCTATGCATGATAGAATTAATCACTCATCCATGCATGCTAGAAACCATGAAAACTGCCTACTTGTGCATAATTTTGGATTTAGATATAATGATAGGACTAGGGTTAACAAGGTAGATCATAACCCTAGGAAAAGCATGCATCATGAGCCCAAGACTTCTAGACCTAAGTGTAATGGCACTAATCCCAAAATGGGGAGGAATGTGCCTAGAAAGGAGGTTAGGCCTAGGAATGCCCAAGGTGAACATATGGGTTCTAGGGTTAGAATTCTAGAAAGGAAAAATCAAGCCTTGAGGGCAAGGCTTGATACATTAGAAAAGGCCCTAGAAAGATTCACGGTTGGATCTAAGGGCTTAAACATGGTGTTGGGTAGTTTAAAACCCAACTATGATAGATCGGGTTTGGGATACCGGTCTAAGAACTCCAAGGCAAATGGAAAGAAATATGCTGGGGAAGCATATAATCATGGCAAGGAGGGTAAGTCCAAGAATGGTAAGAGGGTGCCATCAAAAGGTAGAAATGGTGACTTAACCATTGACAAGGTGTCCAAGGTTAAGAGGGTTCAGTTTGTAGGCCAAGAATCACAGGTGGTACACCGGTGTGGTCTAGTGTGGATTAAGTCACCTAGGGAGATGACTAAGGCCAAGAGCTCAAGGGGGAGCTCTAGGAGCCTTTGGGGTCCATGGCAAATGGATCTCAAAAGTTTCTCTCCTAGGAAATTAGGTGAATTGTGCCAAAAAGGGTTGAAAGACTTGGGTAAGTCTTAATCCTAGGTTTTGACACATTCAAAAGGGAATTAAGGAGAAAAAGGTGAAAATGAGGTTATAATTGACAAAATTAGGTTTTAATGGGCAAATACTATGTAATTTAGTGCTAGAAATAAATTATAATCAAGGATAAGAAGAAACAGTGAGGAGAAATCACAATTGAGACTTTTGGGATAAGTTTCAATGATACACTTTAGGATGAGTTGAGTTCTGTGCCAATCTTGGGATCCAGAGTACATTTGTTTGGAAACAAATTTTTCCCAAGTAGACATTGGCCCCACAAATCTCCCTACAAAATTTCAGATTTTTTAGAGATTTGTAGAATTATTTAGGGATTTCTGAAATTGGGCTGAAAAACCTAAAAATTAGGTATCAGTCGACTGCCCCAGTGATAGTCGACTGGTCTCAAGCCCAGAAACTCTCTGTGAGTTTTGGAAGTCGACTGCCATTTGGGCAGTCGACTGGTCCATGAGAGTTTGCAAAAAGAGGATATTGGGTAGTGAGAAATTGCAAATTTGGATTATGGGATATGGTTTGGAGTTAAGATTCATGTTTATGATGTCATATTCCTTGAATGAAATGTTATCCCATGATTTGATAAGGCTTTGTTGATATTATAGATAATTCAAGGAAGATTGATAAGAGATAAGAAGGAAATTTCTCTGTATATTTGAGGATATTGAAAAGAAAGAGTTAAGGATAATTCCTTGTGTAAATTGATGATGGTTAGAATTGACAAACACAAGGAATCATGAATTGAGGTCAAAATTGTTACAAAGTGTCCATCCATGGGAAAATTAGAGAATTAACCCAAAGTCAAGCACATTTGATAATCCTAATCAAAACATATTTTTCTAGGATAGGGCATATCCTAGCAAATGTGTTTGCAAACTCCTAGAGTGTTTAAGGTTGTGTTGAGTTCTTTTGGCACTAAGAGAAAGGTTGCTTTAGGTCAATTCTTTGATAGTGTCAAAGGGGGAAGAACTTGAAAGTTAGGTTGGGTAGAACTTAACTTGGGTTTATGGTGTCATGTTGGGTAGAACTTGACCTTGGTAAAATGAAAATTAGGTGAAGGCATAGGTTAAGGGGAGGTTGCCTCCTTGTTTGCCTTAATTTTCATAGAAAACTTTTTGGGTTTTGTGTCAAACTTGGGAACGGTGATAGATACATTGTGGAATGTATTTTTCCCAAGTAGGTATGGGTACCACAAAGTTCTCCACGAAATTTGAGAATTTTTGGAGAACTGTAAAATTTCTGGTACATTTCTGAATGTGGCCTGAAAAATTGAATTTCAGAGTATCAGTCGACTATTATATGGGCAATCGACTGGTCAGGGCTGGTGTGGATATCCAGCAGCTGACTTGGGTTTTAATGAAGGAAAACAAGTGTATGGAAGGCTCGTACACATTATTTATGATCATTAGGCATTCAAGGAACCAACAATTGGGATATTATTGGGGTCCTTTTGATGTTAGGCAAAGGGGGAGAAGTTTGGGTTTAAATTGGGAAACCAAACATACCCTTGCTAGAAACCTTAGGTTTAGGGGAGCTGAGTTTAAGGGGGAGCATGATTGCTCCATTCTTGGCGTAAGGGTAACCTTGGAAAGGTTCTTGAAAAGCCTTTGTAAGTCCAGTGTAGGGGGAGCTTGGGAGAAGCTTTAAAAAGCCCGTTTTGGTGAAAAGTCCTAACTCCGAGAGTTAGGTGTGTAAAAGTCCTAGCTTGGAGGGCTAGGTGTGAGAAATTCCTAACATGGAGAATTAGGTGTGTAAAAATCCTAACTTGGAGGGTTAGGTGGTGAAAAGTTCTAACCTGGAGGGTTAGGTGTGGAAAAATCCTAACTTGGAGGGTTAGGTGTAGGATGCCTTGGGATAGGATCCATTTGTGCATTGCATATGTATTTGTTTAGCATGATTTTTGCTATTGACTACTATTTTGTTTCCCTAACTTAAACATATTGCCAAACATCAAAAAGGGAGAGATTGTTGAGGCAATCTGTGGTCTGGAGTGACCAAGTGTTTTGATGTTTGCGCAAAGAGTTTAAGTTAGGTTTACCCCTGTTATCTCATATGTGTATGTTGAGTGTGTAGGATGTACAGGTTACACATATGGACTTGACTAGACGGCCTCAGTACGGTGAAGGGTAGCATGGAGGCAAGCTGGAGGCTTGCGTGCGCACCCGAGGGACCTTAGAGAGTAGGGACGATAAGCTGATGGGCGCGGACTTCGAGGCATACGTAAAGGATGGCATGGAGGCAAGCTGGAGGCTTGCGTGCATCCAAGGGACGGGAGTCGAAGATGAAGAGGGCGCGAAGGCAACAGTCGAGGCTACGAAAGAGGAGTCAGTCGAGTCGTGAGGGTACGAGTGCTGTGTGATTGTGTTGGGACCGGGTGCATGTCGACAAGGATACGGGTTCGTTAAATTTTAAAATTTTTACGTGCAACGGAGGAATTAGCATAAAATAATTTCCTAAATTATTTTAACCACGTATCTAGCATGCAACCTTATGATGTGTTGACATAATCATAAATTAAAACATTGCGGAAAAGTAAACTAATTTACTTTGTACCTCGCGTAACTCGAAGTAAGGGACGAGATCCAACCGTAGCGTCCCTTGGAAGCTCCGCCTCTATTCGCGTCCACGCCAAGTTCTCTTCGGGATGACTTCGCAAAGCCACGAGTTTTGTGCCGACGAGAACTACTAGATTCTCTAAAGGCACAATTAGAAGTTCAAGAGAAAAGATAGGAAACTAACCACCAAAGCAACGGAATCCCTATTCCGAGAAGAAAGGAGATGTGATCCGCTTCTTCTTCTTCTTGGTTGGCTTCTCCTTCTTCTTGGTAGCTCACGCCAACCACCTAGGGATGAGATTGCGCCGGCCTTAGGGTTGGTGTGCGCCGGCCCTAGGGATGGTGAAGGGCGCCGGCCCTAAAGGGAAGGAGGGAGGAGGGGAAGAGAATAAAGAGAGAGAAGGAGAGATTAGCTCTATCTCAATTGACAACTCAATTGATTGGAATTAAGGGCTTGCCTTTGGTTCCTTTATATAGTATCATCTCCCTTGCCAAGTCTCCTCTTTAACGGAATTTTACATAAGAAATTTATCCTATAAATTCTCTTATTAATTATTCCGTTTAAGCCAAGTTTTATTATAACTAACTTTATAATGAAACAAATGCTTTCTCTCTTTTAATTATGGAATAAAATTTGTATAAAATTTTCTTATCATGGATAAATCAATTCATAATTGATTTTATAAATTAAAATTAAACCAATTCATGGTTTATTTTAATTTCCATAAAAAGAATAAATTTACTACAAATTTCTTTATAAATCTCTTTATTAAATTTTTTTATATATCAATTTATTTATCCATAATTTATAAAACAAATCGCGCAAGATTTATTTATTAATTAAACCAATTAAATTGGTTTTCTTCCCCTTTAATGGCCGGCCACAACAAAGAGGTTTGGCACCCTCTTTGGCAGGCCAAACCAACCCGAACCGATCGCGAATTAAACTCATTTAATTCGCCCAATAAGCCTTCAAAAGACTTAGCCATTTTTAGCTTCCATTGCGCCTCTGACAAGTTCAGATTCGACTTATTTCTCTTGATCGGAAAATCAATTTTCAACTCGTTTTAAATCCCTCGGATTACTCGTAGTGCGTGTGACTAAATAGGCTTTCGATTTATGTTGGCCGTCTATAATCAACAAATTATAGAACGATCATGAGTGGCACCTAGTAGTACATCATGACCCCCAATTAATCGAAAGATCAACGGTTTGACCTCAGAAGAAATTATTCTGAAACCCTTCAGCAGCTCTAATGAATCGTGCCACATTCCCTTCACCATCTTATACCCACTTGGTTCAGGACACGGTCTATTTGTGTCAGTCCCCACTAGGCTGACTACGTCACACCTAGCCCAAGTAGTGTCTTTCTCGTCCTTTGGATTTCTAATTACTCTCATGTATTTAAGAGACTCGCACTCTAAACATGATCTACTCTGGCCAGAGGTTTTGAGTAACAATCCGACGATAGGCCTGGGTATACATCTCCTCGCAAGGAGTTGTGAATCCTTTGTAGGTTGTTCAAACATCTTCGGGCACTTCGGCTTATACCCAATCATCCTGGGTCCACACCTTCTTGGAGATGCTTGCTTAAGATGTTAAAGTATAAGTCTCCATGACCAAGATGACTTGAACACCGCAAGTCAAAGGAACATCGCACTTAAGCTGCAGTAAGAACTTCATTGACATATCTACATGTAGATTCCCATATGAAGTCTTACAGCTAGTCACTCCAATGAACTAGTTCCCTCAACTAGCATCCATGTTTATCTCTGGATATCCCAAAGTCACCAGCCAGTGAGAATCAGCTGATTAGAGAATAACCCATGCTAGTCTCAACAGAATTGATAGTGTCCGTATTTATCAATTCATCGACTAGGGATATTTTCAATACTTCACAATTGCACATTTAGAGATAGTCACTAGTTGTGATCCCATCACAAATTCTCTTATGCTGTGAATTGTATTGCGGACATTCAGTAGATGAGTTCAAGATCCCAATCAAATACACAAAACATGTATACTCAAATAGTGAATTATCATTTATTAATATAAATGTTTACATCATAAGGCGATTGCCTTAGGACACTTCTCTCATATCACTAACAAACTCCCACTTGGCCTAATGCCAATCGCTACGGTATCCAATACCATAGGCTCTAACATGTCCCTCAAACTTGCTTTGAGGCAAGGCCTTAGTTAAAGGATCCAGTATATTCCTTTCAGTGGGAACTCTCTCAATTTGTATGTCATTCCTACTTATAATCTCTCTGATTAGATGATAGCGTCGAAGCACGTGTTTGGATCGCTGATGAGACCTTGGTTCCTTCGCTTGTGCAATAGCTCCATTGTTGTCGCAGCAAACCGGCACTGCTTCATCAATGGTTGGAACCATACCAAGTTCTGAGACAAACTTCTTGATCCAAACTGCTTCCTTTGCTGGCTTCGAAGCTGCGATATATTCCGCTTCGGTGGTAGAATCCGCTACGGTGTCTTATTTGGAACTTTTCCAACTTACTGCGCCTCCATTCAAAGTAAATACGTATCCAGACTGCGATTTGGAGTCATTCTTATCTGTCTGGAAACTGGCATCTGTATACCCACGTATTACCATATCTCCTTCTCCATATATTAGGAACACATCCTTAGTTCTTCTTAAGTACTTAAGGATTGTCTTGACAGCCGCCCAATGATCCATTCCTAGATCCGACTGGTATCTGCTTGTGACGCTCAAAGCATACGATACATCGGGTCTAGTACATAACATAGCATACATGATAGATCTTATTGCGGATGCATAGGGAATCTTATTCATGCAAATCCTCTCGTCTTCTGTGCGCGGACACATAGACTTTGAAAGGTTGATCCCATGCCTGATGGGAAGGTAACCTTTCTTGGATTCCGACATGCTAAACCTTTTTAGCACTCGGTCTATATATGTGGACTGCGAAAGACCAAGCAACCGTTTTGATCTATCTCTATAGATTCTAATCCCAAGGATATAGGTTGCTTCTCCCAGGTCTTTCATGGAGAAAGTTTTGGACAATCAAATTTTAACTGTCTGTAAAACTGATATATCGTTTCCTATAAGTAAGATGTCATCGACATATAATACTAGGAATACGACTGCACTCCCACTAACCTTCTTGTACACACAAGGTT
>JAGFNQ010003229.1:161023-209142 GCA_024364735.1 Boesenbergia rotunda | reverse complement strand
CCAACACAAATCCAACCCAGAAGTGATCCCAAGTAGAGCTGCTGCCCGAACCACAATCGATCGAACCTATACACCCAAGAACAAACTCAATCCCTTATCAATTAGTGTCACCAAAACAATGCTAATATCTAAAATCTGTTCGAGCAGAGATAAATTCTCATAATGATCCTATCAACACAAATCCACAGCTCCCAACCGCTAACTCCACTCAATAGCATCATCTACGATCACTACAGAGCCAACAAAAACCCAATCAAACATATTCGAGTTCTATCCCAAGCTGGCAATTCACGACAAAGCACAACTCCATTTCACTGATCAATCCCAATTGAAGGCATGCATTATATCCATACTGATCAAGTTAAAGAAATTCCTAATCTCGCCCAAGATCTAGATAAGATCTCATACTCAAATCTCATGGTAACAGCAGGGAGAACCTATCCAAAATACTAAAATTCCTGCAATCTAGATTCTAAGCAGAAAATCAAATTCCAAAAACACACCTCCACGGCAAAGAAAACTCCAAAATCATTCACCCGTCATCAGGTTTGAAATCCAAAAATAAATCCATAGAGAACATTCTAGTCCAAAATCTAGATCCTTACCTCAAATCACACCCGTGAGTTCTTCATGCCTCGAAACCAATAGCCCAATCTGCCAAGAAAAGATAGAGAAGAAGGATAAATCACAGATAACCCTACATCGCAGAACCAACTCAAGATCAACCAACGATTAGGGTAGGAAATCACATCCGCAACCTGATGATGTTTTCCCATTGCAGCAAAACGTAGAAGAATAGCAAATCAAAAGCTAGGTCTCGCTTTGAAACTTAGATCTCCATTCAGCGCTCGGCGTTGGAGTTTCCCGGAGGCAAAGTCGAAGGTCCGTCGGCGCTGATCGCATGCGGAGGAGAAGAGATCAGGTGGCTGCGGTTTAGGGCAGGCGTCGGATGTGCGCCGACTGCGGCTTCGCGAGGGGAGGGAGGCGGCTCGTCTGCGGCTAGGGCACGAGTCCAAGAGCCTTTAATACCAAAAAAAAAAAGGTTTCTGTTTTACAGAAAAGCCCCTCTACTTTCTTTAATTCAAACCGCACCCTTAGGGCAAGGGTTTTAGCCATTTATCCCCCAATTTATTTGTAATTCACATCACATCTCTAAGATTAGATAGTTTATCCTCTTAACCCCTAAACTTTAGCCAAAACTCAAACAAGTCCTCAAATATTTAGATACATTTTTAGTTTAAACCTTTAGGATTAAATATTCAGCAATTTAACCCTTCATAGTTTAAGAATTCACCTTAAACCTTGTTCCCTGATTCGATAAACCCCAGACTCAATTCGGAAAAATCTCGAAAAATTTTCTAGTCCGAATTTTTGAATCGCCGTATTTTACATTCTCCCCCACTAATAAAAATTTGGTCCCCAAATTTTTTTATTCCTTATACGGCACACACTAGCATCAAAATATGTTTGTACTCATCATGAGTAACCACTTCATCTATTACCATAAGGTCATGCTACAACAGGAAATTGGAGATATCGATCCAGAAATGATCATCCGATAATCAGGAACAACCGAACAACCAATCATTCATCACAACTATCCAGGGGATTCAATCCTAAAATCACTGGCGTCAAATCTATACTCCGATCCTCGAACGTAAAACATGAAATCCATGAGTATCACCCAAGTATCCCCAAGTCAATAACATCCTCTCAAACATCACAAGTTATATATTTGTATATATATATCCTCTAATAGACTATCAGAAGATCACCTATAATTTAGAGATTGTGCCAATATGTCGTACCATCTGCTGCTATCAATAACAGACTTCCTAAATAATCAACCACCAAAAGATCATTTATCCACCCAATGATCTATCAAAAAGTTACAAATCCGGTAGGACTATATCTACCAATAGCATCCTCAAAGCACAACACATCATAGAGATTCGTCAATCTCGATCCACCTCTCAACAACAACGAGATAGTCCACGGTGATAACAACCTTATCATCCGTGAGCTAATAGGTCCACGATGGGAGTATAATAACCGAAAACTAATAGACATCTTTGACCTCCTGATTAATGTCCAATATCTCAACGGAAGGTAAGGATACAGCTAACTCCACATCCGCCGCACCCTACCGGATCGTACATCTCAATGTACCATCGAGACTATCTAACTATATGCACCCAATCTGAGTCAAAATCCCTCTAAGGTCCTACTCCATAACATGGAGATAAAGACATGCTATCTCTTAGGAGTATCTCAGCATACTCATGATGCAGATCCTTTATTTCCCCACAGGTCATCCTCGATATCATCTAACTAGAGGTGACCTAATCATGTAAGTGATTTGCCTCCACGCAAATCATAAGTCCGTAGATACCTGCTTGGTTATTCAGACCAAGTAAAAACAGTCACCTATAAATATCCAGCGACTAACTCCAGCCTTTTCCATATTAGCTCAAATCACCCATCAACATGTACTTTCCAAGTCAACAACAAAGTACAAGTGGTCCATGGTCAAAGCCCCTAAAGAAAACAGAATGTATCAATCTTTTACTAAGCGTAATAATATGTAGCTAATGCTACCCTACTGCATCACTGCAGATCATGTACCCAAAACATGACATCTAGCTTATCTGTACAGATATACGCAACATACGAAAAACTTTGTAGCTCCATAAGTTAAAGTGAATTGATCCAATACTGATCAAGCTAATTACGATAGGCAACCTAGTCCTCACGCAGCTAATAGTAGCTAGTACCAGTACTATGAATAGTAAGGTCCAGGAAAAATCAAACAAAATCCTTAACCTCCAATATCTTGATGGCAGGTTTGACCCTCGTCTTCCAATCCCGTATGTCGGTATCACACAAGAATCACTATTTTCCACATTTAGACAAGTCCGCAACAAGCCCACAAATCTCCTTCATAGTCGATCCTGACTATGATTACTATAAACTGATTCTTTAAGTCATCAAATCTAACCAAGTTACCCGACGGGTACGAGAATAATAACATGAGAGAAATTTTTAATTATACCTAAATATATAGGAATGCTATCAAAATCCAGTAACATGAGAGAAATCCTAACCATACCTTAATATACATGAATAGTAACATAATCCAATGACATGAGAGAATTTCTATCCATACCTAAATACAGGGACAGTATTATGATCCAATAAGCTGATAAAAACTCTAACCATACCGAAATATGCAAGAGTAATGACAGAATCCAATGACATGAGATAATTTCTAACCATACCTAAATACAGGCATAGTAACCTGATCCAATAACTTGAGAGAATTCTTAATCCTACCTAACCAGGATAAGGAATACAAGCGATGAGAAGAAATACCTGTCGCCCGAAGAAGTCCCGTCGCGCCAAGTCCCAAACAACCACATCGAGAAAAATACTCCGTACAAATCTGACAAGACTCGTAAAACAAGTAGGTATCACAAACCTACACTCTTATACCAAAATAAATTGGTATCGGACAGACACCCCTAATCCACAAGTCCTCAAGGTATCCGACAACCTGAGCTCTGATACCAAAATAAATTGTCACGCCCCGACACCCAGGAGCCGCTGATCCAATAGAAAATCGGACAGCACCTCCCCTATCCGGCGGACAATTTACACATACACAGAACATACTAGACATCACCACGCAGTTTAATTATATATATTTGGCCTCAGGCCTCAAAACTAAAACATAAACTGACCATAACACAAGGTAAATCATACCTGACTGCGGACCGGTCCGACTTAGGACAGAACAACCAATACAACAACCCCTTAGGGCACCCGACACACTCGTAATACATATAGAAATCGCTAAGGACATATGAAACAAATACACTGTCCAGTACAAACACATCACCCTGTCATCACGATGGGTAGGGACTGGCTGCTGGGCTCTTCTGGCGACTCCAAGTATCTCAACCTGAAATGAAATCATAATGGCAACGGTGTGAGTCCATAAACTCAGCGAATACCCAGCAGATATGCATAGTATGTTATAATAACAATAGGAGTCTACGCTGATACCATCTCATATGAACAATAGGAAAGGGTATACTGAAGATACTGAATCAAGATACATACCAGAATCCATCTAACCTGAAAAGAGGGTGATAAGTACCAAGGGAATATCAATAGACATATAATCTCAGATAACAAGTCTCCAAAAATATGCATGTCAAACAAGTGCAGAAATCAAGTGCAGCAAACAATGCACGATGCAAAATATGCACATGGTGCAATGACATGTGTCACCCCTAGTCCCAGTCAGGATCGTCGTCCACAACGTCCGCGTTGGTAGAGCTGTGACAACCTGTACCCAGTCAGGACATGGTCCACAACGTCCGCGTGGGTCAGCATGCAATAATGCAAGGATGGTGCATGACCCAAACATATAAAGCACCCCGGTGCAATGACATGTGTCACCCCCTAGTCCCAGTCAGGATCGTCCACAACGTCCGCGTGGGTAGAGCTGTGACAACCTGTACCCAGTCAGGACATCGTCCACAACATCTGCGTGGGTCAGTATGCAATAATGCAGAGATGGTGTATGATAGATACACATACCTCCCTCACCAAGTTCTCAGTATACTGAGTCTCAGCCTGAATTCCTATAACAGGAAATACTGGTGACCTACAAGGTATGCTGGCCGAAATCTACAGATCCCTCATGTCAAATGCAAGAGATACATCACGATATCTAAGAATACGTATAGATATGACAATATCCGAGACTGTATGGAACTAACAGCATAATAACTCATGGATAAACTACATGTATCCAGAACAGGCACAATAACTCTGAGATGAACAACAAGTATCCAGAACAGGCATAATAAACAGGGATAGCGTATAATCTTACTGCTATCTATAACAGTCTATGCATAATCACATGACAATATCAAAAGGGATAAGTCAAAGGGTACCCGCCTCAAATGTAGAAGTCTGTATCAAAGCAGAAAGAACCACCCGCCAGTAATCCAATCAAGCTCCTGTATCAAGAATGTATTATTTAGCTATTTACACAAATACCAAATAGCTAATATACACAACTTCATTAGGATCATCCTAATCCTAATGATCAATCCCAACATACACCAATCTCCAAAGGTATACTCCCTATTTGTCATATTACCAACACAAATCCAACCCAGAAGTGATCCCAAGTAGAGCTGCTGCCCGAACCACAATCGATCGAACCTATACACCCAAGAACAAACTCAATCCCTTATCAATTAGTGTCACCAAAACAATGCTAATATCTAAAATCTGTTCGAGCAAAGATAAATTCTCATAATGATCCTATCAACACAAATCCACAGCTCCCAACCGCTAACTCCACTCAATAGCATCATCTACGATCACTACAGAGCCAACAAAAACCCAATCAAACATATTCGAGTTCTATCCCAAGCTGGCAATTCACGACAAAGCACAACTCCATTTCACTGATCAATCCCAATTGAAGGCATGCATTATATCCATACTGATCAAGTTAAAGAAATTCCTAATCTCGCCCAAGATCTAGATAAGATCTCATACTCAAATCTCATGGTAACAGCAGGGAGAACCTATCCAAAATACTAAAATTCCTGCGATCTAGATTCTAAGCAGAAAATCAAATTCCAAAAACACACCTCCACGGCAAAGAAAACTCCAAAATCATTCACCCGTCATTAGGTTTGAAATCCAAAAATAAATCCATAGAGAACATTCTAGTCCAAAATCTAGATCCTTACCTCAAATCACACCCGTGAGTTCTTCATGCCTCGAAACCAATAGCCCAATCTGCCAAGAAAAGATAGAGAAGAAGGATAAATCACAGATAACCCTACATCGCAGAACCAACTCAAGATCAACCAACGATTAGGGTAGGAAATCACATCCCCAACCTGATGATGTTTTCCCATTGCAGCAAAACGTAGAAGAATAGCAAATCAAAAGCTAGGTCTCGCTTTGAAACTTAGATCTCCATTCAGCGCTCGGCGTTGGAGTTTCCCGGAGGCAAAGTCGAAGGTCCGTCGGCGCTGATCGCGTGCGGAGGAGAAGAGATCAGGTGGCTGCGGTTTAGGGCAGGCGTCGGATGTGCGCCGACTGCGGCTTCGCGAGGGGAGGGAGGTGGCTCGTCTGCGGCTAGGGCACGAGTCCAAGAGCCTTTAATACCAAAAAAAAAGGTTTCTATTTTATAGAAAAGCCCCTCTACTTTCTTTAATTCAAACTGCACCCTTAGGGCAAGGGTTTTAGCCATTTATCCCCCAATTTATTTGTAATTCACATCACATCTCTAAGATTAGATAGTTTATCCTCTTAACCCCTAAACTTTAGCCAAAACTCAAACAAGTCCTCAAATATTTAGATACATTTTTAGTTTAAACCTTTAGGATTAAATATTCAGCAATTTAACCCTTCATAGTTTAAGAATTCACCTTAAACCTAGTTCCCTGATTCGATAAACCCCAGACTCAATTCGGAAAAATCTCAAAAAATTTTCTGGTCCGAATTTTCGAATCGCCGTATTTTACAATCGAACCTTGAACCTCCTAGTTACACTAACCATGTCTTAACCAATGCACCAAGAGTGTTTCATGTTGAGAGAATAAGAAACGTGCTCGTTAAAGCTAGGGAAGTGAAGAGACATGTCCCTTCATGAGAATAGTATAAATAAGAGAGGGAGAGGGAGGAATAACTTCCATTCTTCTTCTTCCCCACTCTCCCCACCGAAATCTAGAAGCTCTTTCTCCCTTTTCATTTTCGAAAATACACCCTAGGGTTCTAACCCTAGGGAATTGGAAGGAAGAAGACCCCATCCAAGGATCTTGCCCTCTACTAGGGCCAAGGGTCTTAGAGAAGTTCTAGTAAGGGGAACTTTCACCCCTCCTTCAACCAAGGGTACCCTAAGGATTTAGAGAAGGTGAATTTCAAGCGAAAGGATGTAAGTATCCCCTCGCCTGCAGTGTAATTGTTGTGCATGATTCCTTCTCCTTTTCATTTTCGAAAATGGGAGTTTTTCCCTTGTGTAAGTTTCGGCCACCACCAAAGGGGAGACCTTGGCTACTCCTTGATGCATGAGGAGACCCCTTGGGACTTAGGGGATAGACATATGTTGTTTCCCTTCATGTCGTGATGACAAAAACTAGGGTTGAACACCCTATATGTTTCGGCCAAGGCATGAAAATTAGGGTTTAGGGTTGCATGATTATCCTATGATGTATCCATGCTTAGTGTATTGTGTGATAGTGTAGACAAGGTGTTTGTATAAATGTTTGGTTACAAAAACCCAACTTTTTCCCTACCCTACACTTTCGGCCAACCCTAGAAGAATTAGGGTTTAGGGTTGCATGATTTTCCTATGATGTATTCTATGCTTAATATGTTGCATGATATGTATGTGAGGTGTTTGTGTAACTGTTTGTGTAAATGTTTGATTTCAAAAACCCTAATTCCCCCTACCCTACACTATTCGGCCAACATGAATAGGTTAGGGTTTGTGAAGGTTAAACTACCCTATGAGATATGTTTATGTTTAGTAAGATGATATGTATATGCATGTGATGTTTAAATGTAATGCTTGATTGGAAAACTTAACTTTCCTTAGCATGTAACTTTCGGCCATGCATGAAACATTAGGGTTGTGAAGGTTGATTACCCTATTATGTATGCTATGCTTAGTATGATACATGATGTATATATATGTGATGCTTGTATGGGGTGTTTGATGTCAAAAACCTAACTTACCCATACCCTATGACTTTCAGCCAAACCCTAATTTTAGGGTTGGGAAGAATTAAATTAATCCATGAAGCATGCTACCACTTCCTATGATATGAATATGATTTATGTGACCAATCTTGTCATATATAAAGTATGTTTAAGTGGTTGAAATATGATGTATGTATGAGCATGTCTTATAGCCCATGGGGCACCCTTATGAATTGCATGTGATGTGTATGTTAATATGCCTGAAAGGATACTCCACTAAGTATGGGATCAAGTGCACCCCTTATGTTGTGTGGTGTGTCCCTATGGGATCATGAGCACCCTTGAAGAGTGGTGTGTCCCTTGAGAGTGGATTTGGAGTACTCCTTAGCATATATGTAAAAGCATGATAAGTATTTTACTTTGAAAGTTGTGTACCCGACTCGGAAGGGGGTCGTTAAACAAATCCGGGGTACATGTTAACTGAAGGTCATGGCTCCGGTAGGACGGAAGGGTCCTGCTCTAATGGGTTGGTGGCTCGCTACCCCAATTCATTAGGGAATGCGCTTGATGTGGTACACAACTGGGCCCCTATATGATGTTAAAGTATTTTTAAGTAATACCTTTATGGAATTGTTTTGAAAACATTTATTATATTTGAAGGGTATGCTTGAGATACTTTATACTGCTTGCTTAGAAACTTTGATGTTTAGTATGCTATGATAAACTCATGCTTATGATTCATTATGTGTACATGTTGTATTCTTTCGTATGGATTTTGTGAGTAGGACAGGATCCTTACTAAGCATTTGTGCTTACTAGTTTATGTGTTGTCTTATGCTGCAGATAAGGGTAAGAGACACTTAAACTAAAGGAAGAGGCAGGAGGGCTGAAGATGTGTGGGGTGGATGCTGCAGAACCCCAAGGATTCACATATTTAATTACAAAAATTAAATACTATCTAGCCTCGTCAACCCCAAGGATTTAATTAATTTACAAAAATAGCACAACCATTCATACATAACAATTATTTGGCCATGTTAAGTTGGAATCTAGTGCCTACAACACAAAGTTAGCCTATGCATATCCACATATCATCCAACAAAATAAACTATATGAAAAAGTGTAAAAATTAAACAATCCTAAACACACAAAACCGGAAACCTCAGCTCTGATACCAATTTTTGGGAATGACTTGGCGGGTTTCCCTAGCGAATACTTGGTCGTCCTTGAGAGGCCTCTCCATGTCTACGGATTTTAAAATTAATCCGAATGGAGACCCATCTCCCAACGACCATCTCGTCATCGTATCGTTCGGTACGAATTACAACTTGGCCAATCACAAAGATTGTGCCTTGTAATTCTCCTAACCAAACGACCGCGGAAAAGACGATGAGTTGATCGCCAGTTTTTGTGTTTATAATCGAGGTCCAATTAATTAATTATCAACATGATTAACAAATAATCACAACCACAATAATTAATTAATTACACATAATATGACAAGACGAAATAAGGAGACAAGGAAGAGAATTATACCTTCCTTTACCTTATATCCCCTCCCTCTCAGACGTCGTGTGGGCGACAAGCTACCGAGAACCAAGATCACCAAGGCACCAAAAGAACTTCTTCTTCCACTAGCCAAAACCCTAACCCTAGGGTTTGGCCCTTGCTTCCTCTTCCTTGGCGCCGCTGGCCACCGAGAACTCGCAAGCTTCATCGAACCAGCAGCTGACCTCGAGAGGAAGATAAAGAAGATGAAGAAGGTGAAGAGAGTCCTTCTTCCTCACCCAAAGCTGGTCGGAACAACTCCTCCTCCAAGCATGTGGCGTCGCCGCAACTTCCTCTTGCGCTGCCTCCCACCTGCCGACGGCCACTTCTCCCTCACTGTCGACCACCACAGAAGGAAGAGGAGAACCCTTCCTTGTCCCTGTGAGTCCCAGCCGAGTGTTGATGGAGAATAGTGTTAGTAGGAGCCCTAGAGCCAATTATGTGATGATTAACTAGGGACATTTTGTATCATATTCTATTATTAATAAAGGCATGTTTGGTTATTATACTTACTTTGTATTTGTGCCAAATAACTAAGTATAATAATGTCCTTGGGTAGTAGGTTCATATCTACATTATATCGATTGGCTGAATCGATAGTGAGATGATGTAGAGAACACTACTCTAAACCATTCCTAGTCAAGCATTAATATTCAAGGACAATATTAATGCATGGAGACTAGCATGTAGGTCAACTGATGACTTGAGCTCACAAGTCATGGATATGTGATATCAAGTTGACACATGGGTATACATTGGAGAATGTGTACTGAATGACCCGCCATGAGAAAGTTTCATAGATTATCATATGAGTGTCATAAACTTTCTCATGTGACTATTAGTATGAATAGTCCTTAGACCTGAAGTCACTACGGTTCCCTACATAAAGAGTTATGTACTTTGGTATCGTCAAACGTCACCCGTAATAGGGTGGACTATAAAGGCGATCTCTGGGTATGTAATGAATTATGTGGAGGGATGTGAGTGATGTAGATGGGATCTATCCCTCCCATATGACGGGAGTGATATCTGTGAGCCCCTTGATTGAGTAGGACTACTAAAACGCATGGCCATGCTCAAATGAGTCAATATGAGATATTGAGCTCATTTGTTTGAGTGAGTCTACTTGGGGATCAAGAAACACAAGATTGACTGAGGATGAGACGGTCTATGCCTCATTGGTCAATCTAGATATCGAGGATAGATGGACAAGGTCATACATTATCGTAGTCACGAAGGTTAAGTCGGATCTCGACTTTTCTTGTTACTTGGGTAGCAATGATGCATTGCTAGATGCCACTCATTGCTTATGTGTCTAAAGTGGTTTAGACACATTGCCAAGGTTACGAGAACCTATTGGGTCACACACTAAGGACACGATGCTTCGGAGATTAATTGATCTTGGTTTGACTAAGATTTGATTCGAATTGGATTAATTGAGTTAGACTCAAGTGAATACAATTAGATTATGGGATTGAGTCTAATTTGAGTTAGACTCATCTAGATTAGACTCAACCACTTAATTATGGATAATATTCATTAAAGGGTTTAATAAAATATTATTTTAGAGGAAGGCTAAGAGACATTCTATTCATTAGATGAATAGAATACTAAGAGTCTCAAGGGATACCAAGAGGCTTAGTATTCATTGGGTTTTATTAGCATTAAGATGAGAGGAGCTCAAGGGACATAGACCCTTGGTATTCATTAGATGAGTATAAATACCCCCCCCCCCTTGACAAAGGCTAGAGGGTGCATCTCTCTTCCTCTTCTTTCTTCCTCTTTGTCCATAACTCCCTAGTGGAGGTTCTTGTGTTTTGTGAACCATCCCAAGTTGCTAGCACAACTATGGTGGTTCCTCTCCGAGGCATAGATCGTGTTCGTGTGGATACGCATAGAGGCACGGACACTTGAACGTGCAAGAGATCCGACGAACCAAAGGACTAGCGGGATAAGTGAAAGGCACGCGACAAAGGTATTCCTATAAGATAGGAATTGTAGATCACATTGTATGAGTTTTTTTTCATATGGATCGCTCGAGGGATCTTATTTCCGCTGTGATTTTAAATATTTTTACCTATAGATCCCAACAGTGGTATCAGAGCCACTTGCGAAAGATCGTACAAAGTTTAGAAAACTTTTATATGTGATATAGAAGTAAGATATAATTTTATTATAGATTGTATAATGTATGAGCATTTGTCGAGATACAAAAGTTTGTGTTGATCAAACTAAAAGTCTATAGCATCATCATATGAAATATGAAAGTGTGCTATGATGCGAATGTACTCGACAAATTTTATAACCTATGGTTTCAGCTCAAGAACATTTTTACAATCATAATAAAAATTGATGTCCTAAATCTATTGTATGTGATTGATGACATGGTGCATGGTTATGGTCATAACCATGTCACGTTTTATCGCTTATATATTGATATACGCAATGTGTGTATGTGATGCATGATTAGATAAATAGTTATCTCAATTAAGTCAACTCAATATGCCTACCAAAGTTTGGTACTCATAAACTACCTCGATCATTTGTTGTTTGGTTTGCCAAAGCAAAGTGAGGCATTTTATCTTGGTAGAGTGCGAGAGGACAATTGTGATGTCCCGCTATCAAACTTTGGGTGAAACTTAACTAAGTCCCCTCAATTAGATTGAGAAACTTGGAGGCATATCCCAAAAGTTGGGAAAATTGGGTAAGACAACAATTATTCCATGTCTTGGGCGATTAGCCAAAACTAACTCAAGATGATGTGTAATGTGGATCTTGACCCTTTGTTTCAAAGAGTTGCATGAGATGTAATTGGTAAAATGTTACCTACCTAATTATACCAAGTCTTGGGCGATTAGCCAAAGCTAACTCAAGATGAAGTATAATATAGATCTTGTCCCACATGAATAATGATTGCTATTTGGTTTGGAGCTAGTAGTGTTGGTAAATTGAGTTTGCCTACATCCATGACTAGCCCCAATCAAAGCTCTACGATTCAGTGGGAGCATCATTTAATTAAAGGTCTAATTAAATGAATTAGATATGATTTTTATTTCTACATAATTCTACTGTTGTAGATCACCATGTCATCTAACACGTCAAATACTCTCTCTCTGCGATCCGTCCTTGAGAAGGACAAGCTCAACGGAGCTAATTTCCTGGACTGGTACAGAAACTTGAGGATAGTCCTCAAACAAGAACGAAAACTATACGTCCTAGAGCAATCTCTTCAAGAAGCACCCGCCGCTACCGCTACCCGTGCCGAAAAGGATGCTTACAAGAAGCATCAGGATCATGCACTTGATGTATCATGCCTTATGCTTGCCACCATGAACTCTGAGCTTCAGAAGCAACATGAGAACATGAATGCACATGATATGGTTGAGCATCTAAAGCAACTATATCAAGGGCAAGCTAGGCATGAGCGGTTTGAGGTGTCTAAAGCCCTATTTGCATGCAAGATGCAAGAAGGAACTCCTGTAGGAACTCACGTACTCAAGATGATTGGGTATGTCGAGAACCTTGAAAGACTAGGATTTCCACTGGGCCAAGAATTGGCTACGGACCTTATCTTGCAATCGTTGCTAGAAGGGTACAATCAATTTGTCATGAACTATAACATGAATAATATTGACAAGCATTTGCCTGAGATGCTCAGCATGTTAAGAACTACTGAACCTAATCTCAAGAAAACCAAAACCTGTAATGTACTGATGGTACAAAAGGGCAAAGGTAAATGGAAGCCTAAAGGCAAGGCTATAAGACCCAAGTCAAAGGCAAGGCCAACTCAACTACATCCAAGGCTAAAGATAAGGTGCCTAAGGAAGGGACCTGCTTCCACTGTGGTGAGACCGGACATTGGAAGAGGAACTGCAAACATTACCTGGAGGAAGTAAAGAAGAAAAGAAGTGAGACTTCTGTCTCAGGTATTTTTGTTATAGAAGTCAATCTATCTATCTCTTCTTCTTGGGTATTAGATACCATATGTGCTTCTCACATTTGTACTAATGTGCAGGGCCTTCAAAGAGCTAGATCATTGACAAAGGCGAAGTGGACCTACGAGTAGGCAACGGAGCAAGAGTTGTTGCTATTGTTGTAGGAACATATTCCTTGTCTTTGCCCACTGGGCTTATCCTAGAACTAGAAGAGTGCTTTTATGTACCTGCATTAACTAAGAACATTATTTCAGTATCTTGTTTGGACAAGAAAGGCTTTTCATTTATCATAAAAGACAAATGTTGTTCTATAATGCTAAATGACATGTTCTATTGTAATGCACCACTGATGAATGGACTCCATGTTAAGATCTAGAGAACCCAATCTATAACATAAATACCAAACGGTTCAAACCAAATGATTTGAACCAAATATATCTCTGGCATTGTCGCTTAGGACATATAAATGAGTCCAGTAATTCACATGACTCATTTGATTTTGAATCATATGAGACATGTGAATCTTGTCTTCTAGGCAAGATGACCAAGACTCCATTTAGTGGACACGGTGAAAGAGCGATAGACTTGCTAGGACTCATACATACTGATGTATGTGGCCCTTTCAATATCGCAGCTAGAGGAGGCTATCAGTACTTCATCACTTTCACTGATGATATCAGTAGATATGGCTATGTGTATCTTATGTAACACAAGTCAGAATCCTTTGAAAAGTTCAAATAATTCAAAAGTGAAGTACAAAACCAACTTAGCATGAGTATTAAGATGCTTCGATCAGATCGAGGTGGTGAATACCTTACCCAAGAGTTTCGTGACCATCTAGCAGAGTGTGGGATCATATTCTAACTCACTCCACCAGGAACACCATAGTGGAATGGTGTGTCCGAGCGGAGAAATCGTACTTTATTAGATATGGTACGATCGATGATGAGTCAGACAGATCTTCCTACTTTCTTCTGGGGATTCGCTCTAGATACAGCTCTTTTCACACTTATCCAAGCTCCATCAAAGGCCGTTATAAAGACAACATATACGATATGAACTGGGAAGAGTCCCGCGATGTCTTTTATGAGGATTTGGGGTTGTGAGGCTTACGTTCGACGTCAAGTCTCAGAGAAACTAGGCCAAATCTGATAAGTGTTATTTTGTAGGTTATCCCAAGGAAACAAAGGGATATTACTTTTACAATCCCACACTAGGCAAAGTGTTTGTCGCTAGAAATGACGTTTTTCTAGAGAAAGAGTTTATTTCTAGAAGAATTAGTGGGAGTAAAATCCATCTTGAAGAAGTTCAAGATACAGATAACACTGAGGCCTTAATGGACATTGAACAGGTACCACAAGATGTTGTGGATCATGAGATTGTTGCACAAGAAGTTGTGGAACAACAAGCTGTTCAAGTAGACCAACCTCTTCGCATATCTGATAGGATACGTCGTCAGCCTGAGAGATACTCATTTCTCTTGTCTGACCATGATGACGTTACGCTCATTGAGTTGAATGAGCCTACATCCTATCAAGAAGCTGTGATGAGCCCAGATTCTGAGAAATGGTTAGAAGTCATGAGGTCCGAAATGGAATCCATGTACACTAACCAAGTATGGACTTTGGTTGATCCACCTGAGGGAATTAAACCCATTGAGTGTAAGTGGGTCTTTAGGAGAAAGACTAACATGGATGGACTCATGCATACCTATAAAGGGCGATTGGTAGCTAAAGGTTTCAAGCAAATTCATGGTATCGACTATGATGAAACCTTTTCACCAATTGTGATGCTTAAGTCTATTCGGGTCATGCTTGCTATTGCAGCTTTCCATGATTATGAGATCTGGCAGATGGATGTCAAAATCGCATTCCTAAATGGGAATCTACTCGAGAATGTGTACATGACACAACCTGAGGGTTTTGTAGATCCAGAGCATGCTGGAAAGGTATGCAAGTTGCAAAGGGCAAACTTCTCGAAGCTGGAATCTTCAATTCGATGATGCAATCAAAGCGTTTAGTTTCATCAAGAATGAAGATGAACCCTGTGTCTACAAGAGGGTTAGTGGGAGCACAGTTATCTTCCTGATCTTGTATGTAGATGACATACTCCTCATTGGGAATGATATCCCTTCACTACAGTCTGTAAAGACTTGGCTTGGGAATTGTTTCTCAATGAAAGACTTAGGTGAAGCAGCCTATATCCTAGGCATCAAGATCTATAGAGATAGATCTAAGAGATTGCTTGGCTTAAGTCAGAGTACATATATTGACAAGGTGCTTAATCGTTTTGCCATGCAGAATTCCAAGAAGGGATTTCTACCAATGTCACATGGTGTGAGTCTTTCGAAGACTCAATGCCCCTCTTCTAAGGAGGAGAGAGATCGTATGGATCAGATCCCTTATGCATCCGCTATAGGGTCTATCATGTACGCCATGCTTTGTACTCGTCCAGATGTCTCGTATGCTTTGAGCATGATAAGCAGGTACCAGTCAGATCCAGGTGAAAGTCACTGGACAGCTGTCAAGAATATTCTTAAGTACTTACGAAGGACAAAGAATATTTCTTAATATTTGGAGGCGATGAGGAGCTAGCTGTAAAGGGTTACAGTGACGCAAGCTTCCAAACAGACAGGGATGATTTTAGATCGCAGTCAGGGTATGTATTTTGCCTAAATGGTGGCGCTGTGAGCTGGAAGAGTTCGAAGCAGGACACAGTTGGAGATTCTACAACAGAGGCCGAGTATATTGCCACGTCTGAGGCGGCAAAAGAGGTTGTTTGGATCCGAAAGTTCATTGCAAAGATTGTTGTGATTCCTAGCCATGTGGACCTGATAGACCTCTATTGTGACAACAATGGGGCTATGGCACAGGCTAAGGAACCTCGGTCACATCAACTGACCAAACATATACTACGGCGCTTCCATCTCATTAGAGAGATCATTGATAGAGGAGATGTGAGGATATGCAGAGTACCCACTGAGGCTAACATCGCGGATCATTTGACCAAGGCTTTGGCACAAAAGAAGCATGATGGTCACACTAGGTCACTGGGTATTAGATATTACAGTGATTGGCACTAGTGCTAGTGGGAGATTGTTAGTAGGAGCCCTACAGCCAATTATGTGATGATTGACTAGGGATATTTTGTATCATATTCTATTATTAATAAAGACATGTTTGGTTATTATACTTACTTTGTATTTGTGCCAAATAACTAAGTATAATAATGTCCTTGGGTAGTAGGTTTTTATCTACATTATATTGATTGGTTAAATCGATAGTGAGATGATGTAGAGAACACTACTCTAAACCATTCATAGTCAAGCATTAATATTTAAGGACAATATTAATGCATGGAGACTAGCATGTAGGTCAACTGATGACTTGAGCTCACAAGTCATGGATATGTGATATCAAGTTGACACATGGGTATACATTGGACAATGTGTACTGAATGACCTGCCATGAGAAATTTTCATAGATTGTCATATGAGTGTCATAAACTTTCTCATGTGACTATTAGTATGAATAGTCCTTAAACCTGAAGTCACTACGGTTCCCTACATAAGGAGTTATGTACTTTGGTATCGTCAAACGTCACCCGTAACAGGGTGGACTATAAAGGCGATCACTGGGTATGTAATGAATTATGCGAAGAGATGTGAGTGATGTAGATGGGATCTATCCATCCCATATGACGGGAGTGATATTTGTGGGCCCCTTGATCGAGTAGGACTACTAAAACGTGTGGCCATGCTCAAATGAGTCAATATGAGATATTGAGCTCATTTGTTTGAGTGAGTCTACTTGGGGATCAAGAAACACAAGATTGACTGAGAATGACACGGTCTATGCCTCATTGGTCAATCTAGATATTAAGGATAGAAGGACAAAGTCATACATTATCGTAGTCACGGAGGTTAAGTCGGATCTCGACTTTTCTTGTTACTTGGGTAGCAATGATGGATTGCTAGATGCCGCTCATTGCTTATGTGTCTAAAGTGGTTTAGACACATTGCCAACGTTATGAGAACCTATTGGGTCACACACTAAGGACACGATGCTTCGGAGATTAATTGATCTTGGTTTGACTAAGATTTGATTCGAATTAGATTAATTGAGTTAGACTCAAGTGAATCCAATTAGATTATGGGATTGAGTCTAATTTGAGTTAGACTCATCTAGATTAGACTCAACCACTTAATTATGGATAATATTCATTAAAGGGTTTAATAAAATATTATTTAAGAGGAAGGCTAAGAGACATTCTATTCATTAGATGAATAGAATACTAAGAGTCTCAAGGGATACCAAGAGGCTTAGTATTCATTGGGTTTTATTAGCATTAAGATGAGAGGAGCTCAAGCAACATAGACCCTTGGTATTCATTAGATGAGTATAAATACCCCCCTGTCAAAGGCTAGAGGGTGCATCTCTCTTCTGTTGGTGCAGGAAGCACCATATCGAACCTTGTTTTGATATTCGCAAAGGATTCAAAGTTAAGTACTATTTGTGATCTAATAAAGTTACTCAAGTGTGCACGAGAGTCCTAGTTGATCTAGGCAATAAGTCCTGGCCACGGGCTGGGCAACTAAGTCCTGACATAAGGTTGGGCAATAAGTCTGGCGCGGGCTGGGCAACTAAGTCTGACAGGAGGTTGGGCAATAAGTCCTGGTCGTGGACTGGGCACTAAGACCTAGCCGAGGGCTGGGCACCGAAGACCTGGTTCAAGGAATTGGGTACTAAGACCTGGCCGGGGGCTGGGCACCGAAGACCTGCTCGGAAGGTGGGCACTAAGACCTGGTCGCGCATTGGGCACGAAGACCTAGTGAGTAAAGCTGGGCAAAAGTCCAACCGGAGGAGCCGGTTGGCAAAAGGTAAATTCTCCTGAGAGGAGTAGGTGAGGACGCGTTCCCCGTCCAGGGAACAGTAGGTGTTGGCTCGACCTAGGGCTCCATTTAGGAGACCCAAAGTTAGAACCAAGACAGCTACGGCTGTGACAAATTATCTAACACTCTTACTTTGTTGTTTTGGAACTAACCGTGGATGCAAGACTGAAGGAATGAGTTTCTGCAGCTCAGAACACCCCAAAAGGAGAGGGGCAGCAGCTGAGCAGGGCGCCCTGGAGGTCCCGGGCGCCCCGAGTCAAACAAAGAAATGAATCGAAGCAAAAATCAAACCGTGAAGCCTGTTGACCGAGTCAAGCAGGGCGCCCCCAGTGTCCAGGCGCCCCTGTCAGCTCTGAGCCCTATTTTGAAGGGATAAGCTCTGACCGAGTTTCGGATAGGGGTTTGCGGATCCAAAGGCACGTGGAGGGTGCCCCAATGTCCAGGGCGCCCCCAGGTGCACTATAAAAGGGGCTCGACCCCCATGGTTTCATAACACACTTTTCTCAACGCCTCAACGGTCTTCGCTCAAGCGCTCTGCTTCGGAAACTTCTGATCTCGAGATTGTAGCGCCGACGACGACCCTCCGTACCGAAGTACGATCCACACCGGGCGTCGGTAACGAAGAGTTTAATTGCTTTTCACTGCACTATTATTGTACACATTGTTGTAAAACTTTGTGTATTATAGAATTGCCCGCAGTAAACGGTCAAGGACTGTGGGCCTTGGAGTAGGAGCTGACTGTGACTCCGAACCAAGTAAAAATCCTTGTGTTCATGTGTGTTTTGTTTTAATTTCCTCTGCGCATTCTCTTTTATATTCCGAAAATGTTTTTACGATATTCACCCCCCCCTCTATCGTGTTTTCTCGATCCAACAAGTGGTATCAGAGCGGGGTAGCTCAAATTTGGTGCAACCACCAATTTGAGAGTTTTTCGAATTTACGAAAATTTTAATTTTATTTCATTTCTTTCTCGATAATCGAGGTGGTGCAACACCACTCGATTTTTATTTCAAATAAATAATATCTGTGGGTGGATTTTCAATTTTTGAATTCTCATTTTTTCACCATAAGTTTGAATTGATAAAATGATCAATTTTTGAAAATTTATCATAAACTTTTTATTATTATTCTGCCTCGAAATTCATGTAATATTTTTGTTGGGCTATTTTTTCTTCTTCTCCCACACTACTAATCCAAGACCAATTCTTGGTACATTTCTATTATTTCTCTTGTGTGTAAGGTTTAAACTAAATGGCCAACCAAGAGTGGAACAGTACCCGTCCACCGCTATTCTCCGGCGAGAACTTCAATTTTTGGAGAAGTCAAATGGAGTCCCTTCTGAAGGCCAACATGGACTTATGGCTGATCATCCAAACGGGATTCTCTTTTCCCATAGAAGATGAGTTATCAATCAAGTGGGACAAACTGGATGAACAAATCCTCAACCAAATCGAGACCGATGCGAGGGCAACGGTAATCCTACAATGTGGCCTAACCAAGGAGCAACTCGAACTAGTAGGTCCATTCAGATGTGCTAGAGAGATTTGGGAAAAATTGATCAACCTTCATCAAGAGATCTCAGATGAAGAAGAAGATCAGGTAAGTTATCTTACACTCTCGGTCCAAGCACAGACAGCTGAGTCAGAGTCTGAACTTGAATCCAAAGTCGAAATTGAACCAGAATCAGACGACGAATTGACTGAGATGGTAACCGATTTCAAATTCTTTTCAAAATTAGAATTAAATAATCAAACAGATACTGTAATGTCGAGGAAGGTGTAAATTCTATTGCAGGGAAAACTCCAAAAGAACCACCAAAGAAGGAGCCTCGACCAGTACCCGAGTCCGACTCAGACACGGAATCAGAAGATGATTCTAGATCCGAGACGGCAAGAATAAAGGGGGAGATTCCCAATAAGGAATCAAAAGGTAAATTTGTAAATTCAAATTTGAAAGATCATGTAATTTGTTACACATGCAGGGAGAGAGGGCACTACAAAAGTAGGTGTCCTACTCGTAAGATACGAACGGCACCACCGAATGCATCAAAGGAACGAGTTCCAAGAGCAAGAAAAGACAAAAGTCTAATCCAATGCTTCAAGTGCCAGGAGTTTGGGCATTACAAAGGTGAATGCACAGATAGAAGAGCCAAAGATCCAGGACAACCAACCAAGATGGGTAACTATAATTTATATGAAAATCCAGTTTTTACAATGAATGTTGATAGTTCATTTAATCACTCGTGGTCAAACTTAAATATGGATGCATGCTTAAATAACATAATTAATTCATGCAAATTAATTATTTCAAACTTCAGAAAATTAAGACATGAAAATGAGACTTTGAAAATTAAAATTGATATACAAGAACAACTAATTAATAATCTTGCAAACTTAGAAAATCCAGAAATTTCCCCTCATTATAATTTTACCTAGCTTTTTATGCTTGGATTTAGAATTAGATAGTTTAAGGACAAACGGTTTAATTAAAATTTCAACAACATAGTATTGGGTGGAGGTGAGATGATAGTACGTTAGGGAAGCCTTTCTAATAAGGTCAAGTATACACTACATGGTCTGTTTAGTCTGGTGGAACTAGCCGAAGCTACCAATCCAAGACCCAAGCTAGTTAGACCAAAATCTTTCAAGAAGTAACTTGAAGATGAATTTTCTGTAAAAGGCTTTGTCAAGGAAAGGGTTGATGATCCAATAAGACTACAGCCAAAGAAGGCCTAGTGCCTCGCCAAGACCTTGAAGCCAATTATAGAAAATCAAATTCACTTTACTATTGTCAGATTTGAATCTAACACAAATTTTAAGTAAATCTTAGATTTAACACTAATTCGAAGATAAAAATTAATACATCTCACAAAACAGTTAAGGATATCCTGTTTTGTCACTTAGAAATGGGTGAGATGCATAGGACCTAAAAGTTTAGTCCAACCCAACCAACCTTACAAACTAAATCAATTTCAAACTTCAAAATTCAAATTTAACCCTCTAAATTAATTTTGAAATCCTCAAAAATCAAATTTAACTTTTTAAACTAAGAGTTAATGTTTCAAACCATTGTACTTAAAATTAGGAAATTTATTTCTTGACAATTACTTCTTTCCTTTGCCATTATACAAATTCTAGAAAAATAAGCATGGCAAAAAGTCACCTTGGGATTACTTAGGATATTTTTAAGGAAAATGCCTGCAGTCCGGGCTCTACTATGTATAGTGTTTCGAACTTAACTTTTTATAAAAACCTTCTATTTTTTTTCTTGGAAATCATTTTTTTTGTTCTCTATATTTACCTTTTCAAAAGGGAGAAAGAAATTATGTTTCAAATCATTAAAACACATTTTTTTGTTTTCTTCTCTTTTTGTTTGAATCAAACCCTAAGACTCAGAGGAGGATTAACTTGTGGTCAACAAGCCTCCAAGGACTGTGTCAGGTTTAGGGGGAGTTCCAAGTAAAAGAAGAAGTTTAAAAATACTATATTTTCAAATAATCACTATGTTTTTCGAAAATTGTGCTTTACAAAAATCCCTATCACTCATGTTTTTCGAAAACTATGCTATCATTTCAAAATATGTCTATCAAATACTCAGTTTTTTCAAAAAATAATTCTTCAAAATTCATTTTAAGAATTGTGCTTGATTCCCTTTTAATTTTGACAAACCCTAAAGACACAAAGGAATTCTACTTCATGATATACAAGACTCCTAGGAAGTGTCAAATTTAGGAGGAGTCTAAATCGAAAGAAATTATTTCTGACTATTTTTTCCAAAATTATTAGATAATTCTTATAATTTGAATCAAACCTTAAGACTCAGAGGAAGATCGCTTGTAGTCAACAAGCATCCTAGGACTGGGTCAAGCTTAGGGGGAGATTAAATTAAAAGAATTATTGAATATTTTTCAAAATTATATGTTTTCATGCACTGCACTCTTAAAATCCTTTTGAAAACATAAATAATTTTTCTTTCAAAAGTACTTCTATTTTTCAAAATATAATGTTTTCAAAAGTACTAATACTTTTAAAGGCAATAATGTTCTAAGTGCGTGAATTTTCTCATAGACTTGCCTACGAATACAAAATATTTTTTTAATACTTTTCAAAGTGTAGTTTTTCTTTCGTACAATTTAAGCCGCTTGCTATACTTTCAGACTTATACTAAGTATTTTTATTTTCAAAACTCATAAGCTCTGATACACACATTTTTTTCTGAAATCTTCTTTCAAAAGTTCCCTATTGATATATGGCCAAGGGGGAGAGAAATAGAAAAGAGAGAGAAATTTTTTTCGTTTTCACAAAAAGCTAAGTATTTCTAAGTGCTTTAAAATTGGTCTAAGCATTTTTCAAAGTACTTTCAAAATTTCTAAAGAACTTCAAAATTCTCTAAGTGCATTTGTTTTGAAAATAGTTTTATTCCTAAGTAAAATTTTCCTTAGTAAACAAAGTTTGTCTGAGCAAAACCTTTGGAAATTTTTGGCAAATGTTTCTAAGTAAAGTTTCTTAGTAAACAAATCTTTGTTTTGGCAAAAACTTGTCCATTTAAAGATTTTTTTAAAATAGTTTTAAATGTACAAAATATGTTCCAAGGAAATTTTTCTACGTGTGCAAAAGTTGAAACTCTTTAAATGAAATTTGTTTTCAAAATGTTGGCTAAGTAAGCTACTGTTAAGTTTTTCTTGAAAATTATGTTGCAAGCTTTTGCAAGTTTTTTTAAATATTCTAAAATATAAGGAGAAGAGTTGTCACATTAAGGGGGAGCTTCATCCATTTTCAGAATATCCATTACATTGAACATCATTTTTTTGAACAATTATGAAATCCATTATTTAATGTTTTTCTTGACAACTATGTTTTTGGGAAATTGTGAAATCCATTACTTAAAGTTATTTTAGAAAAACTCAAAAATCCCTCTTAGATATTTTGTTCATCCATGAAAATTTTTTTTGATATATGTCAAAGGAGGAGGAAAGGTCAAAGTTAAGTGTTTTATAACACAATACTTCAGGGTTGCAGGGAAAATAAAAAATTTTTCCATTAAAATAAATTTTTTTTCTAGTTCAAAACTACACTGGTTTTTTTTCTCTCTGCTCAAAATTGATTGGTCTTAACTGTCTTGCTTAAACTGTTATAGTCTTGCTTAAACTGTTATCATTTTTAGTTAACTTTGAATTGTGTTGCCATAAATCAAAAAGGGGGAGATTGTTTGTGCAGGAAGCACCATATCGAACCTTGTTTTGATATTGGCAAAGGATTCAAAGTTAAGTACTATTTATGATCTAATAAAGTTACTCAAGTGTGAAGGAGAGTCCTAGTTGATCTAGGCAATAAGTCCTGGCCACGGGCTGGGTAACTAAGTCCTGACATAAGGTTGGGCAATAAGTCCTGGCCGCGAGCTGGGCAACTAAGTCCTGACAGGAGGTTGGGCAATAAGTCCTGGTCGTGGACTGGGCACTAAGACCTGGCCGAGGGCTGGGCACCGAAGACCTGGTTCCAGGAATTGGGCACTAAGACATGGTCGGGGGTTGGCCACCAAAGACCTGCTCGGAAAGTGGGCACTAAGACCTGGTCTCGGATTGGGCACGAAGACCTGGTGAGTAAAGCTGGGCAAAAGTCCAACCAGAGGAGCCGGTTGGCAAAAGGTAAATTCTCCTGAGAGGAGTAGCTGAGGACGTGTTCCCCGTCGAGGAACAGTAGGCGTCGGCTCGACCTAGGGCTCCATTTAGGAGACCTAAAGTCAGAACTAAGACAGCTACGGCTGTGAGAAATTATCTAACACTCTTACATTGTTGTTTTGGAACTAACCCTGGATGCACGACTGAAGGAACGAGTTTCTGCAGCTTAGAACGCCCCAAAAGGAGAGGGGCAGCAGCTGAGCAGGGCACCCCCAAGGACAAAGCAAACAACCAAGCAAAGAGTTGCTTCGAAACTGCTCTATGCAGGGCGACCTGGAGGTCCCGAGCGCCCTGAGTCAAACCAAGAAATGAACCGAAGCAAAAATCAAACCGTGAAGCCTGTTGACCGAGTCAAGCAGGGCACCCCCAGCGTCTCGGGCGCCCCCGTCAGCTCCGAGCCCTATTTTGAAGGGATAAGCTCTAACAGAGTTTCGGATAGGGGTTTGTGGATCCAAAGGCACATGGAGGGCGCCCGCAACGTCCAGGGCGCCCCCAGGGTACTATAAAAGGGGCTCGACCCCCAAGGCTTCAGAACACACTTTTCTCTACGCCTCAACGCTCTTCGCTCAAGCGCTCTGCTCCAGAAACTTATGATCTCGAGATTCTAGCACCGACGACGACCCTTTGCACCGAAGTACTATCCACACCGGGCATCGGTAACGAAGAGTTTAATTGCTTTTTACTGCACTATTATTGAACACATTGTTGTAAAACTTTGCGTATTATAGAATTGCCCACAGTAAACGGTCAAGGACCGTGGGCCTTGGAGTAGGAGCCGACTGCGACTCTGAACCAAGTAAAAATCTTGTGTTCGTGTGTGTTTTGTTTTAATTTCTGTGTGCATTCTCTTTTATATTCCGAAAATGTTTTCACGATATTCACCCCCCACCCCTCTATCGTGTTTTCTCGATCCAACATCTTCCTCTTCTTTCTTCCTCCTTGTCCATAACTCCCTAGTGGAGGTTCTTGTACTTTGTGAACCATCCCAAGTTGTTGTTGGGACCGGATGCATGTTGACATGGATACGGGTTCGTAATTTTAAAATTTAATTACGTGCAGCGGAAGGTTTAGCATAAATAATTTCTTAAATTATTTTAACCACGTATCTAGCATGCAACCTTAAGTTGTGGAGACATGATCATACATTTAAAATTTTTGCAGAAAGTAAACTAATTTACTTAATACCTCGCGTAACTCGTAGAAAGGGACGAGATCCAACCGTAGCGTCCCTTGGAAGCTCCGCCTCTATTCACGTCCACGCCGAGTTCTCTTCGGGATGACTTCGCAAAGTCACGAGTTTCGTGCCGACAAGAACTACTAGATTCTCGGAAGGCACGACAAGAATATCAAGAGAGAGAGATGGAAACTAACCACCAAGTATCGGAATCAAGATTCCGGGGGAAGGAAGGAGTCGCGACACGCTTCTTCTTCTTCTTCGGCACCTTCTTGGTGGAGATGGCTCACGGCAACCCTAGGAGGTCCGTCTAGGGCCAGCGCCCACTAGAGGAGGGAGAGGGAGAGAAGGAGAGGAAGAGAGGCTTGCTACTTGATCTCTTAATTTTGGAATTCAAGCCTTGCCTTGGTTCCTTTATATAGTAGTCTCTCCATTGCCAAGTCTCCCCTTTAACGGAATAAATTTTCATAAGAAATTTATCTTATAAATTTTCCTATGAATTATTCCGTTATGCCTTGTTTTATTATAACTAAATTTATAATAAAATAAACACATCTCCCCTTTTATTATGGAACAAATTTTCACAAGAAATTTATTATATAAATTTTTCTTATCATGGAAAAATCAATTCATAATTGATTTTATAAAATAAAATAAACTAATTCAAGATTTATTTTAATTTCCATGAAAATAAATCTCTTTATATAAATTTCTTTATATAAATTTATTTATCCATAATTTTATAAAACAAATCGCGCTTGATTTATTTTATAATTCAAACCAAATAAATTGGTTTCCCTCCTTGTTGTGGCCGGCCAAAACAAAGAGGGTGGGGACCCTCATTGGCCGGCCAAACCAAGCAGCCTCCTCGCGAATTAAACTCATTTAATTCGTCCAATAAGCCTTCAAAAGACTTAGCCATTTTAAGCTTCCGATGCGCCTCTGATTAATTCAGATTCGACTTATTTCTCTTGATCGGAAAATCCAATTTTCAACTCGTTTTAAATCTCTCGGATTACTCGTAGTGCGTGTGACTAAATAGGCTTTCAATTTATGTTGGCCGTCTATAATCAACCAATTATAGAACGATCATGAGTGGCACCTAGTAGTACATCATGACCCCCAATTAATCGAAAGATCAACGGTTGACCTCAGAAATAATTCTAAAACCCTTCAGCAGCTATAATGAGTCGTGCCTCATTCCCTTCACCATCTTATATCCACTTGGTTCAGGACACGGTCTTTATGTGTCAGTCCCCACTAGGCTGACTACGTCACACCTAGCTCAAGTAATGTCTTTCTCATCCAACGGATTCTAATTACTCTCATGTTTCCTAGAGATTCATACTCGGAACATGTTATGCTCTGGCCAGAGGCTTCGAGTAACAATCCGATGATAGGCCTTGGGTATACATCTCCTCGCAAGGAGTGGTTAATCCTTTGTAGGCTGTTCAAACATCTTCGGGCACTTCGGCTTATACCCAATCATCCTGGGTCCACACCTCCTTAGAGATGCTTGCTTAAGATGTCAAAGTATAAGTCTTCGTGACCAAGATGACTTGAACACCGCAAGTCAAAGGAACATCGCACTTAAGCTACAGTAAGAACTTCATTGGCATATCTACATGTAGATTACCATATGAAGTTTTATAGCTAGTCACTCCAATGAACTAGTTCCCTTAACTAGCATCCATGTTTATCTCTGGACGTCCCAATGTCACCAGCCAGTGAGAATCAGCTGATTAGAGAATAACCCATGCTAGTCTCAACAGAATTGACAGTGTCCATATTTATCAATTCATCGACCAGGGACAATTTCAATACTTCACAATTGCACATGTAGAGATAATCACTAGTTGTGAATTCATCACAAATTCTCTCATGCTGTGAATTGTATTGCGGACATTCAGTAAATGAGTTTAAGATCTCAATCAAATACATGAACATGTATACTCAAATAGTGAATATTCTTTTATTAAAGTAAATGATTACAATCATAAGGCGATTGCCTTAGGACACTTCTCTCATAATACTAACAGTTGATAGCACAACTAAGGTGGTTCCTCTTCGAGGCGTAGATCGTGTTCGTGTGGATACGCATAGAGGCACGGACACTTGAACGTGCAAGAGATCCGGCGAACCAAAGGACTAGCGGGATAAGCGAAGGGCACGTGACAAAGGTATTCCTATAAGATAGGAATTGTAGATCACTTTGTATGAGTTTTTTTTTTCTCATGGATCGCTCGAGGGATCTTATTTCTGCTGCAATTTTAAATATTTTTACCTATAGATCCCAACAAAGAGAAGAATAAAAGAGGAGGAGAACTCCCCCTCTTGTATGCGCCGGCCGGATGCCCTAGGAATGAGAAGAGAGAGAGAGGAGAGAGGCCTTGGGTGTAATCTCTTGGAATAATCCCTGGTTTCATGATCCCATGGGGTATTTATAGGGCTAAGGTAGGGACCAAGAGGAGGAGTTAGGTCTTGACCCACTAATGGATCTAAAATCAATCCATTAATGAAGATCCATTCCACTAAAATATCTCTATTAAACTTCCTCACCAACCGCTATATTTTCATATGACCTCCACCTATTATGAGTCATCCATCCCCCCGTGTTTATGATATCGAATACCCGTTGATTAATTTAAATTACTGATAATTTTAATTAATCAACTTCTGGCTCCTTGACTAGTATCACTCAACCTTATCATCATGTCGGATCAAATCCACCTGCAGGATTTAACATGATGAACCTTATGAGCTCATCAAGGGGGCATCATCATCCCGACTCAGCAGGACATGGATTCTGTCAATAATCAATGACACACCATATAATTAATATAATTTCGCAACTTATCGGGCCTATCGATTTAACAGAATAAATCACGCCCATTGGTAAATCAAAGAAATAATTATTAACTATATATGCCCATTATTATATCAGGATTTAGGGATTGTACTCCATAATAAATTCGAGATCTAATCCAATTATCAAGTCAATACAAATTAGATGATCTCTAGTTTTGGTCCTGCTCAATGCACACAAATCACACTAGTGTAATTCTATGGTCAAGACAAACCACACATAATTACACTACAACCATCCCAATGGTTTGTCTAATTCCATCTCGGCTATGAGCCTCTGCTTATACTAGGCAAGGAACTGATAACATGATCTTCCGTGTGTCACCACACACCATGTTAACTACAATGCAAAGTAAAGGACTTTAATGCATATACTAATATAAACACGCATCTAGTGTTATTGTGATTCTCTTTTCAAAATATAGATGATCTTATATATAAAAAGAGCAAGTCTTTTAGTATACACATCTAACATTGAGGACTTAGAATATCCTATTTATGTTTTTAAAAATAAAAAGGCCCTTATGGACTTAAACAAACACCTTGAGCCTGGTATGAAAGACTATCCAATTACTTAGTTTCTAAGGGGTTTAACCAAGGCCAAATTGATCCAGCCCTATTTGTTAAATCCTTAGAAAATGATATTGTCATTGCTCAAATCTATGTACGTGATATAATTTTTGGCTCAACCAATAGAAACTTTTTAAAGGATTTTATAAAAGTAATGGAAAGTGAATTTAAAATGAGCCTTATAGGTGAGTTAACATTTTTCTTAGGACTTCAAATTAAACACACTAAAGATGGAAATTATGTTCACCAATTTAAATATGCAAAAGAATTAATTAAAAAATTCAGAATGGAAAAATCTAAAAACATTAATACCCCTATGGCAACTAATGTCAAAATAGATAGTGCCCAGAAGGAAAACCAGTGGACTTGAAGTACTTTAGAAGTGCTATTTGTAGCCTTCTTTACCTAACTGCTAGCAGACCTGATATTTTATTTGCAGTAGGTAATTGTGCTAGGTACCAAACCTGTGCTAAGGAATCTCACTTAAGTACTATCAAGAGAATCTTCAGGTAAATTAAAGGCACCCTAAATATAAAAATTTGGTATCCTAAGACTTCTAATTTTGACCTACTAAGCTTCTCTAACTCAGATTATGTAGGGTGTAAACTAAATAGAAAAAGTACTAGTGGAAGTTGTCAGATGATGGGTCACAGCTTACTTAGTTGGTGCAGTAGAAAGCAACACTGTGTTGCATTATCCACAATTGAAGCTGAATATATAGCCCTGGGAGAATGTATAGCTCAATTACTATGGATGATGCATACCCTTAAGTACTTCCAATTGACCTATACTAACACTAAAGTCTACATTGATAATATTAGTTGAATTAATCCTACAAAAAATCCTATTCACCGTTCCAGAACTAAACATATTGAAGTAAATCACCACTTTGTTAGGGATCATGTAGCTAGGGGTCAAATTGTACATACACACATAAAATCAAAATCTAACCTAGCTGATATTTTGTAACACCCCAAATTTTCCCATATATATAATGTTTTGAATTCATGAAACATTATTATTATGAAATTTCATGATGGGCTTGGCTTAATGGGCTTTGATGTGGATTAGTGCAAAATGTGATAAAAAGAAAGTGTAGAAAGGAGGAAGCAAGGATCGAACCTTGAACCTCCTAGTTACATTAACTATGTCTTAACCAATGCACCAAGCAATGTTTCATTTTGAGAGAATAAGAAACATGTTCGTTAAAGCTAGGGAAGTGAAGAGACATGTCCCTTCATGAGAATAGTATAAATAAGAGAGGGAGAGGGAGGAATAACTTCCTCTCTTCTTCTTCCTCACTCTCCCCACCGAAAACTCTAGCCTCTTCCCCCTTTTCAATTTTCGAAAATACACCCTAGGGTTCTAACCCTAGGGAATTGGAAGGAAGAAGACCCCATCCAAGGATTTTTTGCCCTCTACTAGGGCCAAGTGTTTAGAGGAGTTCTAGCAAAGGGAACTCTCACTCTTCCTTCAACCAAGGGTACCCTAAAGATTTAGAGAAGGTGATTTTCAAGCGAAAGGATGTAAGTATCCCCTCGCCTGCAGTATAATTGTTGATTTCATGATTCCTTTTCTTTTCTTGTTTCGAAAATGGGAGTTACCCCTTGTGTGAGTTTCGGCCACCCCAAAAGCGGAGACCTTGGCTACTCCTTGATGCATGAGGAGACCCCTTGGGACTTAGGGTATATAGATAGGTTGTTTTCCCTTCATGTTGTGATGCCAAAAACTAGGGGTTGAGCACCCTACACCATTCGGCCATGAACCATTAGGGTTAGTGAGGGTTGAAATTCTCCATGATGTATCCATGCTTAGTAGTGTATACAAGGTGTTTGTATAAATGGTTGTGTGAAGGTTTGATTTCAAAAACCCTAATCCCCCTACCCTACACCATTCGGCCAACATGAATAGATTAGGGTTTGTGAAGGTTAAACTACCCTATGAGATATGCTTATGTTTGGGGATGATGATATGTATATGCATGTGATGTTAAATGGAATGTTTGATTGGAAAACTTAACTTCCCCCTAGCATGACTTTCGGCCAAGGCATGAACCATTAGGGTTGTGAAGGTTGATTACCCCATGATGTATGCTATGCTTAGTATGATACATGATATATATATGTGTGTGATGCTTGCATGGGATGTACCCTATGAGATATGCTTATGTTTGGGATGATGATACGTATATGCACGTGATGTTTAAATGGAATGTTTGATTGGAAAACTTAATTTTTCCCTAGCATGACTTTCGGCCAAGGCAAGGAACATTAGGGTTGTGAAGGTTGATTACCCCATGATGTATGCTATGCTTAGTATGATACATGATGTATAGATATGTGATGCTTGTATGGGATGTTTGATGTCAAAAAAAAACCTAACCTATCCTTACCTTATGAAATTCGGCCAAACCCTAGTTTAGGGTTAGGAAGAATGAATTTAATCCATGAAGCATGCTACCACTTCCTATGATATGAGTATGATCTATGTGACCAATCTTGTCATATATAAAGTATGTTAAGTGGTTGAAGCATGATGTATGTATGAGCATGTCTTATAGCCCATGGGGCACCCTTATGAGATTGCATGTGATGTGTATGTTAAAATGCTTGAAAGGATACTCCACTAAGTATGGGATCAAGAACACCCTTATGTTGTGTGGTGTGTCCCTATGGGATCATGAGCACCCTTGAAGAGTGGTGTGTCCCTTGAGAAGTGAAATTGGAGTACTCCTTAGCATATATGTAAAGACATGATAAGTATTTTACTTTGTAAGTTGTGTACCCGACTCGGAAGGGGGTCGTTAAACAAATCCGGGGTGCATGTTAACTTAAGGTCATGGCTCCGGTAGGACGGAAGGGTCCTGCTCTAATGGGATTGGTGGATCGCTACCCCAATTCATTAGGGAACGTGCATTATGTGGTACACAACTGGGCCCTATATGATGTTGAAATATTTTTAAGTAATACCTTTATGGAATTGTTTTGAAAACATTTATTATATGTGAAGGGTATGCTTAAGATATTTCATACTGCTTGCTTAGAAACTTGGATGTTTAGTATGCTATGATAAACTCATGCTTATGATTCCTTATGTGTACATGTTGTATTCTTCGTATGGATTTTGCGAGTAGGACAGGATCCTTACTAAGCATTTGTGCTTACTAGTTTATGTGTTGTCTTATGCTGTAGATAAGGGTAAGGGACACTTAAACTAAAGGAAGAGGCAGGAGGGCTGAAGATGTGTGGGGTGGTGGCTCGGGAAAGAAAGATTTTTATATCTACATTACTATACCTATGATAATGTTTTCTTCAATAATAAATGCTAGTGATTAGAGTTGGTACTTTTGAATATTAGAAATTACACTTGGATTACTCTTATATGTTGAGTTGAACTACTTGTGAATCTACCATGTTCTAATCATTAAAGCATGATATCTGATTGGCATGCACTGACTAATATGCTTAGCACTTGTAAATATCACTTGGTAGTTTTAAACAAGCATGCTCAGTACTTAGTCCTTGCACTTGTGTTTTTATTTTATGTTAAAATTTTACGATGGATTGTACGTAACCCCGCCCCGAGAGTAGATATAAGGGCGGGCGTTACAAGTTGGTATCAGAGCAGGTTTCCCCTCCACTACACACACATCAAGCTTCATCCTGCCGCTTCCAAGTAAGAGATCCTAACCTCGCTTTACTTTGTTTCATGTACAGTAATGAATATATAGAAATGATTTATGCTTGCATAACACGTGGAAGTAGTGTTAATTCTTATGTTAGTTTATTTATCACCTGTATGATAGTAAGCACTCTTATGATATGTCATGTTTTTAGAGTATGCAAGTATGAATGGTGTCTTATGATAGATAATGACAAGTAATTGTAAGATATGTGAACATGAACAATATTTCTCTGATATATATATATATATATTAATTAATAACTTAGAATTTGGGATAGGAAGGTGGTTACATATTTTAATCACTAGAGTAGGTTAAACCGAGTGTGTATGTGTTTTTCCTCTGTATATATTTGCGAATTGAAAAGGAAATGGTTTTGTACTGGCTTGGTCGGGTTAGTACTAACTATGTCATTTTTTTCAATTCCAGATGTTGCACGAGAACTACACTGAGAGGTGCCGCGAGCTGATGGAGCGGATAGAGGCAGTTGAGTACTGTCCGACTCGGGGAATTCAAGGCAACATGGGGTTTTTGGATCGGCTATTCTGGAAACTGGAGAAGGAAGGGTTTCCAGTCGTGGACGATCATAGGATCGGGGCTTTGCTTCGTTCATTGCCCAATCGGGCGAGAGAGGTTGCGCATCAGATCTGGGGACAGCACGGATGCTGTATCTCATATACGGAACTGTGTAAGCAGCTTCTCCGCCATGAGTTCCCGGAAGATCTGGGGGACTCAGAGGAGGATCCCGAGCCGTACGAGGAGGACCCCGAGCCATTCGAGGAGGACCCCGAGATGTACGAGGGGACCTCGAGCCGTACGAGGAGGACCCTGAGCCGTTCGAGGAGGACCCCGAGATGTACGAGGAGGACCCCGAGCCGTACGAGGAGGACCCCGAGCCATTTGAGGAGGATCCCGAGCCCTTCGAGGAGGATCCCGAGCCCTTCGAGGAGGACCTTGAAGCGGTCGAGGAGATTCTCGAGATTGAAGAAGAAGACCCGATGGAAACGGTAGAAGATCCTGAGGCGGGCCAAGGGGAGATGAGCGAGGGGGTGGTAGTCATTGCTATGATGTTCTTTATTTTGGGCATAACGGGAGCCCATCTTGCTCACTGAGTTAGACTAGCTTTGTATGTAGACTTATAAGACGGAATAAAATAAATTTTTGGTGATATAATAAATAAGATCTCATTTACCCTATATTAATCATGCGACAAATAGGGACGAATATTTCGGAAGCATAATATGAGTTGGGTTACCCATAATCACGATAGGTACATAATTACGATGTATGTGTATAATTATACCAAGAAGCCATTTATGACACTATCACCACCACTGTTCGAGGATACATTAGACAAACAAAACAGTGATTCTAGCCTTCAGAAGAAAGACAAGAAATATGTATGGACCGATGAATGTGAGAAGAGCTTTACTGAACTGAAAAGGAGGCTGACTAGCGCTCCGATATTGACTCTTCCAGAAAGCGATACGGGTTTCGATATGTACAGCGACGCATCCAAACTAGGACTCGGAGCTGTACTTATGCAGAATGGGAAGGTGATTGCCTATGCCTCTAGGCAACTCAAGGAACATGAAAGGAATTATCCTACCCATGACTTAGAACTAGCAGCGGTGGTCTTTGCACTGAGAATATGGAGGCACTATCTATATGGAACTCAGTGTAAAGTTTATACAGATCACCAGAGTCTGCGATATTTCTTCACCCAGAAAGATCTGAATATGAGACAGCGCAGATGGCTTGAATTGGTCAAGGATTATGACTGTGAGATCCTGTACCATCCGGGGAAAGCCAACAAGGTAGCCGATGCACTCAGTAGAAAATCATGTGCTACTTTGATGTCTTTATCAGCTTTGTCACAACCCTTAAGGGAAGAAATTACGAATTTCGGGATTGAAATCATATCAGGACAGTTATCCACCCTGATGATTGCGCCGACATTATTCGACGATATTCTGGAAAAGCAGAATCAGGATCCGAGCCTTCAGAGGATCAGGCAAGAGGTTCTCGAAGGCAAGGACAATGGATTTCGGATTTCAGACAGCGGAGTCTTATATCTTCGGGATCGATTGTGTGTTCCCGACGACTCCGATTTACGGACAAGAATCCTTGAGGAAGCTCACGGAACGCCTTATGCGATGCATCCTGGGTCTACCAAGATGTATCAAGATCTGAAGAGCAAGTTTTGGTGGTCCGGTATGAAGCGAGATGTAGCCCACTATATCAGTATGTGTTTGACCTGCCAGAGGGTCAAAGCAGAACACCAGAGGCCTGGAGGAGTTTTGCAACCTCTGCCAATTCCCGAGTGGAAATGGGAAGACATCTCTATGGATTTCATCTCAGGGCTACCTAGAACAACGAATGGATATGATGGTATATGGGTTATTGTGGACAGGCTAACCAAGTCTGCCCATTTTCTGGCTATCAGGATAACCTACTCAGTAGAGCAGTTGGCTCAACTGTATGTCAAGGAAATTGTCCGACTACACGGGGTTCCCAAGACCATTATCTCTGATCGGGATGGTCGATTTACTTCAGATTTTTGGGAACACGTGCAGAAGGCTCTTGGCACGAAGCTGAAATTCAGTACGGCCTTTCACCCCCAGACTGACGGGCAAACTGAAAGAGTGAATCAAATATTAGAGGATATGTTACGAGCTTGTGCCTTGGACTTCAAGGGAAGCTGGTGTCGATACCTGAGCCTGGCAGAGTTTGCTTATAACAACAGTTATCAGGCTACTATCGGGATGGCACCGTACGAAGCGCTATACGGAAGGAAATGCCGATCTCCTATATGCTGGCTTGAGAGTGGTGAAAAGAAGGAGATGGGGCTTCAGACTGATATTATAGATGAAACCACTCAGGCTATCAAGAATATCCGCCAGAGGATAGAGACTGCTCAGAGTCGGCAGAAAAGCTACGCTGATAAGCGACGCAGACCACTAGAGTTTGATGTTGGGGATTCAGTATTCCTTAAAGTGGCCCCTATGAAAGGGGTGATGAGATTCGGGAAAAGAGGGAAGCTGAGTCCGCGATATGTGGGACCGTACCAGATCCTGAGACGGGTGGGCAAAGTGGCCTACGAACTGGAGCTACCGCCAGAAATGTCGGCTATCCACAATGTCTTCCATGTATCAATGCTCAGGAAATGTACCTCTGATGAGGACCAAATTATAGAGCCCCAACCAGTACCAAATCAAGAGAACCTAAGTTGCAAACACCGACCTATTCAGATCCTAGATCGGGAAGTCAAAAAGCTAAGGAACAAGGAAGTGCCCTTAGTAAAGGTTCTGTGGCGGAACGAGCAATTCGAAGAAGCCACTTGGGAACGAGAGGAGGCAATACGATTAAAGTATCCGGAACTGTTTTAAGTTCGGGACGAACTTTTTATAAGGTACGAGGGATTGTAACACCCCAAATTTTCCCATATATATAATGTTTTGAATTCATGAAACATTATTATTATGAAATTTCATGATGGGCTTGGCTTAATGGGCTTTGATGTGGATTAGTGCAAAATGTGATAAAAAGAAAGTGTAGAAAGGAGGAAGCAAGGATCGAACCTTGAACCTCCTAGTTACATTAACCATGTCTTAACCAATGCACCAAGCAATGTTTCATGTTGAGAGAATAAGAAACATGTTCGTTAAAGCTAGGGAAGTGAAGAGACATGTCCCTTCATGAGAATAGTATAAATAAGAGAGGGAGAGGGAGGAATAACTTCCTCTCTTCTTCTTCCTCACTCTCCCCACCGAAAACTCTAGCCTCTTCCCCCTTTTCAATTTTCGAAAATACACCCTAGGGTTCTAACCCTAGGGAATTGGAAGGAAGAAGACCCCATCCAAGGATTTTTTTGCCCTCTACTAGGGCCAAGTGTTTAGAGGAGTTCTAGCAAAGGGAACTCTCACTCTTCCTTCAACCAAGGGCACCCTAAGGATTTAGAGAAGGTGATTTTCAAGCGAAAGGATGTAAGTATCCCCTCGCCTGCAGTGTAATTGTTGATTTCATGATTCCTTTTCTTTTCTTGTTTCGAAAATGGGAGTTACCCCTTGTGTGAGTTTCGGCCACCCCCAAAGGGGAGACCTTGGCTACTCCTTGATGCATGAGGAGACCCCTTGGGACTTAGGGTATATAGATAGGTTGTTTTCCCTTCATGTTGTGATGCCAAAAACTAGGGGTTGAGCACCCTACACCATTCGGCCATGAACCATTAGGGTTAGTGAGGGTTGAAATTCTCCATGATGTATCCATGCTTAGTAGTGTAGACAAGGTGTTTGTATAAATGGTTGTGTGAAGGTTTGATTTCAAAAACCCTAATCCCCCTACCCTACACCATTCGGCCAACATGAATAGATTAGGGTTTGTGAAGGTTAAACTACCCTATGAGATATGCTTATGTTTGGGGATGATGATATGTATATGCATGTGATGTTAAATGGAATGTTTGATTGGAAAACTTAACTTCCCCCTAGCATGACTTTCGGCCAAGGCATGAACCATTAGGGTTGTGAAGGTTGATTATCCCATGATGTATGCTATGCTTAGTATGATACATGATATATATATGTGTGATGCTTGCATGGGATGTACCCTATGAGATATGCTTATGTTTGGGATGATGATACGTATATGCACGTGATGTTTAAATGGAATGTTTGATTGGAAAACTTAATTTTTCCCTAGCATGACTTTCGGCCAAGGCAAGGAACATTAGGGTTGTGAAGGTTGATTACCCCATGATGTATGCTATGCTTAGTATGATACATGATGTATAGATATGTGATGCTTGTATGGGATGTTTGATGTCAAAAAAAAAACCTAACCTATCCTTACCTTATGAAATTCGGCCAAACCCTAGTTTAGGGTTAGGAAGAATGAATTTAATCCATGAAGCATGCTACCACTTCCTATGATATGAGTATGATCTATGTGACCAATCTTGTCATATATAAAGTATGTTAAGTGGTTGAAGCATGATGTATGTATGAGCATGTCTTATAGCCCATGGGGCACCCTTATGAGATTGCATGTGATGTGTATGTTAAAATGCTTGAAAGGATACTCCACTAAGTATGGGATCAAGAACACCCTTATGTTGTGTGGTGTGTCCCCATGGGATCATGAGCACCCTTGAAGAGTGGTGTGTCCCTTGAGAAGTGAAATTGGAGTACTCCTTAGTATATATGTAAAGACATGATAAGTATTTTACTTTGTAAGTTGTGTACCCGACTCGGAAGGGGGTCGTTAAACAAATCCGGGGTGCATGTTAACTTAAGGTCATGGCTCCGGCAGGACGGAAGGGTCCTGCTCTAATGGGATTGGTGGCTCGCTACCCCAATTCATTAGGGAACGCGCATTATGTGGTACACAACTGGGCCCTATATGATGTTGAAATATTTTTAAGTAATACCTTTATGGAATTGTTTTGAAAACATTTATTATATGTGAAGGGTATGCTTAAGATATTTCATACTGCTTACTTAGAAACTTGGATGTTTAGTATGCTATGATAAACTCATGCTTATGATTCCTTATGTGTACATGTTGTATTCTTCGTATGGATTTTGCGAGTAGGACAGGATTCTTACTAAGCATTTGTGCTTACTAGTTTATGTGTTATCTTATGCTGCAGATAAGGGTAAGGGACACTTAAACTAATGGAAGAGGCAGGAGGGCTGAAGATGTGTGGGGTGGTGGCTCGGGAAAGAAAGATTTTTATATCTACATTACTATGCCTATGATAATGTTTTCTTCAATAATAAATGCTAGTGATTAGAGTTGGTACTTTTGAATATTAGAAATTACACTTGGATTACTCTTATATGTTGAGTTGAACTACTTGTGAACCTACCATGTTCTAATCATTAAAGCATGATATCTGATTGGCATGCACTGACTAATATGCTTAGCACTTGTAAATATCACTTGGTAGTTTTAAACAAGCATGCTCAGTACTTAGTCCTTGCACTTGTGTTTTTATTTTATGTTAAAATTTTACGATGGATTGTACGTAACCCCGCCCCGAGAGTAGATATAAGGGCGGGCGTTACATATTTTCACTAAACCGCTACTTAAGTCTGAGTTTAATTTACTAAAAGGTAGCTAGGAATGTGCTCACTAGAATAGGCTTATTTATTCACCTATATTTTTGTATTAAAATGATTCCTGTCATTTTTTTTACTCATTTTCAAAAATTCATACTTTTAAAATCATATTGCTTTAACGTTTTTTTCCTTTCGTCTTAGTAGCTAGCAATGTGCTCAATAGAATAGCTTATTTATTCACCTATATTTTTTTATTAAAATGATTCCTATCATTTTTTTACTCATTGTCAAAAATTCATACTTTTAAAATCATATTGCTTTAACTTTTTTTTCTTTCATCTTAGTTTTTCAAAAAATACCCCCTTTAAAACTAAGGATTTCTTCGTTATGGACTTAGCTTAGGACTTAACCCTAATTTGCATGCTCCTATAGATTTAGAAGTCAGCATCTCATAAACACATTAGGATACTTTGATTGCCAACTTAAATTGGGTTGAGATACTTAGGTCTATACCTTGACTCAGGATGCTTTATGTCAGTACATCAAGAGTAGTTGGGACAATAAATATAATTGAACATCAATCAAGTTAAGTAATCAAGCTTAGAAAGTCTAAATTGATCAGGCTACTTAACTTGACTAACTAAAGTGAATGCTGTTGTTTTATAATAGTTAGTAAATAACAAACGGGGTTAGATAGGGACCCAAGGAATTAAGATTTGATTATTTTTCAATTTTTGTTAAAATTATTGCATGGTTTACTTTTCTCAGACTTAAATCATACTTGGACTCAATAGGAATATTAACTTGGTTTAAATTCTGATATCTAGCATTAATTCTGTGTTATATTGCTTAATTATTTCATAGGTTGTCACTTACAAATTAGCATCTGCTTTCATAAAAAAATAACTCTTGACATTTTTTATGAATTAATTTTTCAAAATTTTCTTATACTTTCAAAACTCATAGGCTCTGATACTCAATTTCTTTCTCCTTAAATCAAATTTTTTTCTCAAAAAATGGGGAAGAGTTGGGAAATTTATACTTTCAAAGAATATCTTATGCAAATTTTTTTGCTATATAGCAAAAGGGGAAAGTAGAAAAAGTAAAGTTAAAAACCTTTTCTATTTTCAAAAAAAAACGGAAAAGATATTTTCACTTTAACATATAGTTAAAAAAATTTCCCTTTTTCAAAAACTTTGGTTTCACTTTAACTTAGAGTTTTACTCAGAAGTTTTCAAAACATTGTTTTAAAAACCTATACTTAGAATTATTTTTTTCGAAATAATGAACATTCTCATACGTAGAATTTTTTGAAAGAAATTAAAGAATTTTCAAATTGAAAATTGCATGTTTTTCACAAGCTTCCGAAGGAGAATTTCAAATCAAAGGGGAGCTTTACATACTATTTCAATTTTACAAAATTTTCTTTTTCAAAAATTGCAAATGTTTTAAGAACAAGGGGGAGATCCCTAATAAAGGGGGAGAGCTAAAAGTTTATCTACAAATTTCTCAAGAAAATTGCTTTAAACTATTTGCTTAATTGTGTCTAATTTCATGCTTATATATTTTTTAATTTAACTTTTGAATTGGGTTGCCATAAATAAAAAAGGGATAGGTTGTTGGTGTCGAAAGCACCAGATCGAACATGATTTTGATAATCAAAGTTAAGTTTATGTTGTGATCTAATAGATTTGCTAAGTGTACAGGAAAGTCCTAGTTTACCTAGGCATTAAGTCATGACCTACAAGGTTGAGCATGAAATCCTGGTCGAGGACTGGGCACGAAGTCCTGATCGAGGATTGGGCAGATGCCCTAGCCGAGGGCTGGGCATCGAAGACCTGACCAAGGGTTGTGTGACGACCCGACTTCTCTTAACTTCCTTAAAACGGACGTCACATTTGCTTAACCTTAACTTTACCTTATCCTTAGCCTTAGGTTACACCTACTTGAGTCCCCTTAACTTGCTCTGAATTTTTTTTTCTTCCTTCTCTTTTTTTTTCAAAAAAAAACAAAACAACATTCATTTTATTTGCTTTGCCAGGATTTGACCCCTCAACCTCTTAGTTGCATAACCAAAGCACTAACCAACTACTCTACACAGTTTCTTTTCAATGGCACCAATCGACTGCTATTATAGCAGTCGACTGGTGTCAGTCGACTGGTATATGGCCAGTCGACTGCCATATCGAACAGGAGGTTCTGTTCGATATGGCAGTCGACTGGTATCTGAGCCAGTCGACTGGCACGCCTGAAAACCTGCAATTTCAGAGCTGATAACCACTTTCAAACATCCACAAATCACATACTATCACTTCACATTAAGATATAACTTCAAATCTATATTCTACCCTAGTTTATTAAGCATATTAGCAACTCAAAACCAATACCACAACTTGAAATTGAAACTTTGCAGAGTTTAACAAAACTAACAAAACACTTGCATAAATATACTAAAGTTTGTACCAAACTTTGTCTCTAGGCATAGTTTAAACACACTGATCACTTTCTATGAACCCAAAACCATAACCAAATGTTTCTATAATACTTATTCCCAAAGATCTCTTCCACGGTTTCGCCACCACTGAACACCAATGCAAGTCCTGTCGCCTCCCAATTTACGCTTTCTCTTTTCCTTTATCTGCAATAGAAGGAAAATGCAACTAATAAGCACAATGCTTAGTAAGTAAATCCCTACTCACAAAATCATGATGTCAATACTAAACATGCTCATTTCAAAGAATGATTTAAAACTTTACTTACTTCAAAACTTACACTAAACATGCTTACAACTTGAAACACTTTATCATGCTTGTTAATGTATCAATGTACACAACTAACCATGCTTACTACTTGAACTACTTTATCATGCTTGCATTGTATCAAGGTACACATATAATAATTAAACACTTTCTCAAAAAGAAACTACTTGATCATACTTATATACTTGAAAATAGTAATCAACTTTCTCTTTAGGCCTTGACATTGTACCATGGTATCAGTGTACCAATTGCGCGCTTTTCTAATAGGTTGCGAGGTAGCTAGCCACCGCACCCTATTAGAACTTTACTTTCTAACTTTCGATGGGCCTTACATTTGCCCGGTACATGTCTCTTTCTCAAAGTAAAATACTTTTCTTACTTACCATACTTAAACTTATCACTTTACTTATTTTTGCATATATTTGCATGCTAAAAAAAACCTTTACTTTTCTCACTTTAACTTTCCATCGAGCACCTTGTGTGCTCCTTAACTCAAATTCACTTTTAGGTCTTTTCATAAGTATGAAAACTCATCATGCTTGGCCTACATACATTCAATACAAACAAATTGAATTTCTAACATGATAGCTAAAACATAGAATAGCAAAACTCTCTTAACCATGCTTCTACTTTTCGAAAACTCGGGTTCTACAATGAGAATTTCGAAACGAAACTACTCCTATTGCAGGTGAGCGATTTACTTACCTCGTTCTTGAAGAAAACTCACAAAAACAGGGAGAAAACTCCCTAACAAAATCTTTTTCTTCCTCCTTGTAAAAAGCTCCCACCTTTAGCCCTAGGAAAGAACCCCTAGATGCTTCTACTCAAGGGAAAGGAGAAGAAACGAAGAAGAAGACCCCTTGAATCCCCTGTTTCCACAACCTCCTCGCCTCTCTTCTTCTCTCGCGCGGCCCCCAACCCTAGTTTGGTTTTCACGCGACTTAAGCGGGGTTTAAATACCTCTTAATGAAAAAAACGTAACTACTCTATAACATTATTTCTCTCCATAATTTTCTGTGCTTGATACCCTAGCCCAGTTGGTTGCTTGGCTTCCCTTCCTCCCTGTGGTCGCGGGTTCAATCCCCACCCGACCCGTTTAAATATTTTCTTTTTTTTTCTAATCATTCCAAAAAATGCTATAATATTCCGAAAAAAGCTAGAAAAATTCCTAAAAATCCCTAATAATACCAGGAAATTATTGGGTGTTACAATCCTCCCTACCTTATAAAAAGTTCGTCCTCGAACTTAGAACAGCTCTGGATACCTTTGTCTCATGCTATCTTCTGATTCCCACGTTGCCTCTTCATACTTCTGATTCAGCCATAAGACTTTCACTAATGGTACCACTTTGTTCCTCAGCTTCTTATCTGCTCGATCTATTATCTGAATAGGTCGACTTGCATAACTGAGATCTTCTTGCACTTGTACCATCTGTGGCTCAATCACTTGGTTGGTATCTGGGATATGCTTCTTTAACATTGAAATATGAAATACGTTATGTATTGCTGACATTTCTGAAGGTAGCTCCAACTCATAAGCTACTTTACCAACTCTCTTTATCACTGGGTAAGGTCCTACGTATCGAGGACTTAGCTTGCCTTTCTTACCAAATCTCATCACTCCCTTCATAGGTGCTACTTTGAGGAAAACTGTATCCCCAACTTCAAACTCTAACGGCCTACGACGTACATCTGCATAACTCTTCTACCTACTCTGAGCAGTCTCTATCCTCTGGCGGATGCTCCTGATTGCTTCTGTGGTATCCTCTATAAGATCAGTCTGAGGTCCCATTTCTTTCTTCTCACTACTCTCATACCAACAGAGGGGAGATCTACACTTCCTCCCATAAAGAGCTTCATAGGGTGCCATACCAATAGTGGCTTGGTAACTGTTGTTGTAGGCAAACTCAGCTAAACATAAATACTTGCACCAACTGCCCTTGAAGTCCAATGCACAAGCTCTGAGCATATCCTCTAGAATCTGATTCACTCTCTCTGTCTGTCCATCAGTCTGGGGATGGAAAGCTGTGCTAAACTTCAGTTTGGTGCCTAGCGCTGTCTGTACACACTCCCAAAAGTGTGAAGTGAAACGACCATCCCTATCTGAGATAATGGTCTTCGGAACTCCATGTAGTCGGATCACTTCTTGTACGTATAACTGAGCCAACTTCTCAATTGAGTAAGATACTCTGATCGCCAAAAAGTGGGCGGACTTGGTCAATCTGTCTACTATCACCCAAATAGCATCATAGCCATTAGTTGTCTTTGGTAGACCAACTATGAAATCCATGGCTATGTCTTCCCACTTCCACTCTGGAATCTGAATGGGTTGTAGGACACCTCCTGGTCTCTGGTGTTCTGCTTTAACTCTCTGACAGGTCAGGCAGGTGCTGACATACTTAGCTATGTCTCTCTTCATCCCTGACCACCAAAATCTTCTTTTCAAATCTTGGTACATCTTAGTGGAACCAGGATGCATTGAGTAGGGAGTTCCATGGGCTTCTTCAAGAATCTTCTTTCTCAGCTCTTCATGATTGGGGACACATAAACGGTCACCATAGTAGAGTATCCCACTGTCAGATACTCTAAACCCTTTACTCTCTTCTTCTTGCACCTCTTGCTTGATCCTTTGGATATCAGAATCCTCAGCTTGCTCTTTCTGTATCTCTTCAAGCAAAGTCGACTCTAGTGTCAATAGAGCTAGCTGCCCATCAATAATCTCCACTCCATAATCTACTATCTCCTTCTGTAATGGTGGTGCCAATGATGATAAGGACATCAAAGTGGCACAAGTCTTTCTACTCAGTGCATCTGCTACTCTATTTGCCTTACCAGGGTGGTAAAGAATCTCACAGTCATAGTCCTTCACTAACTCGAGCCACCTTCGCTGTCTCATATTAAGGTCTTTCTGAGTGAAGAAATATTTCAGACTCCGGTGATCTGTATAAATCTTACACTGCACTCCATACAAGTAATGCCTCCATATCTTTAGAGCGAAGACCACAGCTGCCAATTCCAAGTCATGAGTGGGGTAATTCTTTTCATAATCCTTGAGTTGTCTGGAAGCATAAGCTATAACTCTGCCTTCTTGCATAAGTACTGCTCCAAGTCCTAGCTTTGATGCATCACTATATATATCAAAGCCCTTCTCACCTTCGGGTACTGTCAGGATAGGAGCACTAGTCAGTCTTTTCTTCAGCTCAAGGAAACTCTGCTCACAGTCTTCAGTCCACTCATACTTCTTGTTCTTCCTGGTGAGGGCTGTAAGCGGAGAAGCTATCTTTGAAAAGCCTTCCACAAACCTTTGGTAGTATCCTGCTAATCCCAGAAAACTCCTAATCTCACTGGCATTCTTCGGTGGACTCCAATTACTAACTGCTTCAATCTTGGCTGGGTCTACCATTATTCCTTCTTTGGAAATAATGTGGCCTAGAAAGGCTACCTGGTCGAGCCAAAACTCACACTTTGAGAATTTGGCGTACAACTCCTTCTGCTGCAAGGTCTCCAATACTATCTTCAAGTGTTCTTCATGTTCTTCCTGAGTCCTTGAATACACTAGAATGTCATCAATAAAGACAATGACAAACTTATCCAGAAAATCCTTGAACACTCTATTCATCAAATCCATAAACGTCGCAGGGGCGTTTGTCACTCCAAAGGGCATGACCACAAACTCATAGTGCCCATATCTCGTACTGAAAGCAGTCCTTGGCATATCACTCTCCTTTACTCTGAGCTGATGGTAACCTGATCGCAGGTCTATCTTGGAGAACACTATGGCTCCCTTCAGCTGGTCAAATAAATCATCTATCCTCGGCAAAGGATATCTGTTCTTGATGGTCACCTTATTCAAAGCTCGGTAATCTATGCACCTTCGCATAGATCCATCCTTCTTCTTAACGAACAATACAGGAGCTCCCCAGGGTGAATGACTAGGGCGGATGAAACCCTTGTCGAGCAGCTCTTGTAATTGTTCTTGCAGTTCCTTCAGTTCTGCTGGTGCCATGCGATAAGGTGCCTTTGAAATTGGGTTGGTTCCTGGAGCCAACTCAATTTCCCGATTGGGAGGGAGTCCTGGTAGCTCTTCAGGAAACACCTCAGGATAGTCACAGACTACTCTCACATCTTCTTTCTTTAATTCTTCCCTTTGACTTGCATCCACTATATGAGCTAGAAAACCAGAACATCCCTTTTCTAACATCCTCTGAGCTTGTAAGGTAGATAAGAACCTTTTTGTCTTTCTCTTCGGGTCTCCAATAAATTCAAATGGAGGTTCTGCTTCTGGTGTAAACTTGACCTTTCTCTTGCGGCAGTCTATAGAAGCACTGTACTTGCTCAAGAAATCCATCCCTAAAATGATATCGTAATCCTTCATCTCAAGGATTACCAAGTCACTATAGAGCTCTCGGTTGGAAATCCAGATTTGTACTGCCCTTAGCCTCTGGGTAGAGGCCATAACTTCTCCTGATGGTAGAGTTATTAGAAACTCCTGACTTAAACTCTCTGGTGGGATCCCTAGCTTTTTAGAGAATAGTATAGATACAAAAGAATGGGTTGCCCCAGTATCGAATAACACAATAGCATACTGAGATGAGATGAGTATTCGACCTGTGACCACAGTAGGAGCATTTGCCACATCTTCCTTGCTGAGGGAGAAAATCCTGGCGTTGGTTGTGGCTGGTGGGGCTTCCATCCTCATCTGGCTGTAATAAGGTCCTCCATAACTGGCTGCATCTGGTGCAGCTGAGCAGGTCCACCTCCGTACTGAAGAAACTGTGGTGGAGGTTGCTTTGCTTTAGGACAAGCCTTGGCCATGTGCCCTACTACTCCACATATATAGCAAGCTCCAACACTTGACTTGTTAGGGCAAGCTTTCATCATGTGTCCCTCTGCTCCACATATATGGCATCCACTCATGCCCTGACGACACGCTCCAGGATGTGTGTTTCCACACTTTGGGCAAGGAGGATACTTAGGCTGCTTGCTTGAGGTGCCTCCTTTGTTGCCCTCAGAAGTCTTCTGGTCCCCCTGCTTTCTCTTGCCTGAATTTCCTTTCCAGTTCTGTTGGTTCTGAGTACTCCCCTGGGACTTCTGGGCTGATGCTTCTTGTTGTTGCACCCGTGTGGCCTTTATACTATTTAAGTAGTGCTCCGTAATCAAAGCACTACTTACTAATTCTTCTGAAGTCTGAGGTCTATTACTACTGCCGGCCACAGTCAGAGCTATCTGAGGTCTCAGCATCTTGAGCATCAACCTAACCCTTTCCTTTTCAGTGCTAACTAGCTCTGGGCACAAGCGAGCTAGTCGGTTGAATTTCTTCACTGCTTCATCTACTGTCAGATCTCCTTGGCGGAACTCAGTGAACTGATCAAAATGCCTATTGGTCACTTTCATGTGAAAGTACTCTTCCAAAAACTCTGCTTCAAAGTCGGTCCAGGTCATCTGATTTACACTTCTCTTTGCCTTCACTCTTTCCCACCACATCCTAGCATCTCCAGTAAGACAGAAGGATGTGCACTTGATCTTCTCCACCTCGGGCCAGTCCAGTAACTCCATGATACTCTCCACTGTTTTGAACCATGCCTGAGCATCCCATGGTTCACTCGTGCCAGAAAAGTTCTCAGGCTTCAGTCTCTGCCACTGTATCAGATAGGCTTCCTGTCTCACTTCTCTTGTCGGGGGCACTGGGGGTGTCTCTGTCACCGCTGGTGCCACTACTTGTGCCACTGGTGCCACTGGAGGGGTAGCAGAAGTGGCCTGCTGATTAGTGGCCTGCTGGTTAGCCATCAAGGTGGCAATGACTTGTTGCTGTTCAGCAAGTTGCCTCTGAAGCTGGGCCACCACTCCTTGAAGATCTGTTGGTGGTGCTGACTCAGTGGACTCCTGCTCTCTAGGAGTCTGCTCCTCATTTCGGACAGTTCTGGGACGTCCTCTCGCCATTCTCTTTCTCTATGGTGTATAGAAAATAAATAAGAAATAAATGCATATTTTCTTTTACTAACTTGCTTCACTATCTCTATGCATACATTAGCATATCATAGTAATACTATCATGCTTTTCTACTATCATGCACTTACTAATACTAGCAGTCTACAAAGAAAGCATATTTACAAAACAAAACAACATTAAATTTCTTACTTGGTAGGCGGCAGGGTTGATGCTTGATGTCAGTGTGGCGGAAGGGTGGAGACCTGCTCTGATACCACTCTCTGACGACCCGACTTCTCTTAACTTCCTTAAAACGGACGTCACATTTACTTAACCTTAACTTTACCTTATCCTTAGCCTTAGGTTACACCTACTTGAGTCCCCTTAACTTGCTCTGAATTTTTTTTTTCTTCCTTCTCTTTTTTTTTTTTAAAAAAATAAAACAACTTTCATTTTATTTGCTTTGCCAGGATTTGACCCCTCAACCTCTTAGTTGCATGACCAAAGCACTAACCAACTACTCTACACAGTTTCTTTTCAATGGCACCAGTCGACTGCTATTAAGCAGTCGACTGGTGTCAGTCGACTGGTATATGGCCAGTCGACTGCCATATCGAATAGGAGGTTCTGTTCGATATGGCAGTCGACTGGTATCTGAGCCAGTCGACTGGCACGCCTGAAAACCTGCAATTTCAGAGCTGATAACCACTTTCAAACATCCACAAATCACATACTATCACTTCACATTAAGATATAACTTCAAATCTATATTCTACCCTAGTTATTAAGCATATTAGCAACTCAAAACCAATAGCACAACTTGAAATTGAAACTTTGCGAGTTTAACAAAACTAACAAAACACTTGCATAAATATACTAATGTTTGTACCAAACTTTGTCTCTAGGCATAGTTTAAAACACACTGATCACTTTCTATGAACCCAAAACCATAACCAAATGTTTCTATAATACTTATTCCCAAAGATCTCTTCCACGGTTTCGCCGCCACTGAAACACCAATGCAAGTCCTGTCACCTCCCAACTTACGCTTTCTCTTTTCCCTTATCTGCAATAGAAGGAAAATGCAACTAATAAGCACAATGCTTAGTAAAGTAAATCCCTACTCACAAATCATGATGTCAATACTAAACATGCTCATTTCAAAGAATGATTTAAAACTTTACTTACTTCAAAACTTACACTAAACATGCTTACAACTTGAAACACTTTATCATGCTTGTTATGTATCAATGTACACAACTAACCATGCTTACTACTTGAACTACTTTATA
>JAGFNQ010003229.1:58732-159281 GCA_024364735.1 Boesenbergia rotunda | reverse complement strand
CCCTTGTCGAGCAGCTCTTGTAATTGTTCTTTGCAGTTCCTTCAGTTCTGCTGGTGTCATGCGATAAGGTGCCTTTGAAATTGGGTTGGTTCCTGGAGCCAACTCAATTTCAAACTCAATTTCCCGATTGGGAGGGAGTCCTGGTAGCTCTTCAGGAAACACCTCAGGATAGTCACAGACTACTCTCACATCTTCTTTCTTTAATTCTTCCCTTTGACTTGCATCCACTATATGAGCTAGAAACCAGAACATCCCTTTTCTAACATCCTCTGAGCTTGTAAGGTAGATAAGAACCTTTTTGTCTTTCTCTTCGGGTCTCCAATAAATTCAAATGAAGGTTCTGCTTCTGGTGTAAACTTGACCTTTCTCTTGCGGCAGTCTATAGAAGCACTGTACTTGCTCAAGAAATCCATCCCTAAAATGACATCGTAATCCTTCATCTCAAGGATTACCAAGTCACTATAGAGCTCTCGGTTGGAAATCCAGATTTGTACTGCCCTTAGCCTCTGGGTAGAGACCATAACTTCTCCTGATGGTAGAGTTATTAGAAACTCCTGACTTAAACTCTCTGGTGGGATCCCTAGCTTTTTAGAGAATAGTATAGATACAAAAGAATGGGTTGCCCCAGTATCGAATAACACAATAGCATACCGAGATGAGATGAGTATTCGACCTGTGACCACAGTAGGAGCATTTGCCACATCTTCCTTGCTGATGGAGAAAATCCTGGCGTTGGTTGTGGCTGGTGGGGCTTCCATCCTCATCTGGCTGTAATAAGGTCCCTCCATAACTGGCTGCATCTGGTGCAGCTGAGCAGGTCCACCTCCGTACTGAAGAAACTGTGGTGGAGGTTGCTTTGCTTTAGGACAAGCCTTGGCCATGTGCCCTACTACTCCACATATATAGCAAGCTCCAACACTTGACTTGTTAGGGCAAGCTTTCATCATGTGTCCCTCTGCTCCACATATATGGCATCCACTCATGCCCTGACGACACGCTCCAGGATGTGTGTTTCCACACTTTGGGCAAGGAGGATACTTAGGCTTCTTGCTTGAGGTGCCTCCTTTGTTGCCCTCAGAAGTCTTATGGTCCCCCTGCTTTCTCTTGCCTGAATTTCCTTTCCAGTTCTGTTGGTTCTGAGTACTCCCTTGGGACTTCTGGGCTGATGCTTGTTGTTGTTGCACCCGTGTGGCCTTTATACTATTTAAGTAGTGCTCAGTAATCAAAGCACTACTTACTAATTCTTCTGAAGTCTGAGGTCTATTACTACTGCCGGCCACAGTCAGAGCTATCTGAGGTCTCAGCATCTTGAGCATCAACCTAACCCTTTCCTTTTCAGTGCTAACTAGCTCCGGGCACATGCGAGCTAGTCGGTTGAATTTCTTCACTGCTTCATCTACTGTCAGATCTCCTTGGCGGAACTCAGTGAACTGATCAAAATGCCTATTGGTCACTTTCATGTGAAAGTACTCTTCCAAAAACTCTGCTTCAAAATCGGCCCAGGTCATCTGATTTACACTTCTCTTTGCCTTCACTCTTTCCCACCACATCCTAGCATCTCCAGTAAGACAGAAGGATGTGCACTTGATCTTCTCCACCTCGGGCCAGTCCAGTAACTCCATGATACTCTCCACTGTTTTGAACCATGCCTGAGCATCCCATGGTTCACTCGTGCCAGAAAAGTTCTCAGGCTTCAGTCTCTGCCACTGTATCAGATAGGCTTCCTGTCTCACTTCTCTTGTCGGGGGCACTGGGGGTGTCTCTGTCACCGCTGGTGCCACTACTTGTGCCACTGGTGCCACTGGAGGGGTAGCAGAAGTGGCCTGCTGATTAGTGGCCTGCTGGTTAGCCATCAAGGTGGCAATGACTTGTTGCTGTTCAGCAAGTTGCCTCTGAAGCTGGGCCACCACTCCTTGAAGATCTGTTGGTGGTGCTGACTCAGTGGACTCCTGCTCTCTAGGAGTCTGCTCCTCATTTCGGACAGTTCTGGGACGTCCTCTTGCCATTCTCTTTCTCTATGGTGTATAGAAAATAAATAAGAAATAAATGCATATTATTTCTTACTAACTTGCTTCACTATCTCTATGCATACATTATCATATCATAGTAATACTATCATGCTTTTCTACTATCATGCACTTACTAATACTAGCAGTCAATAAAGAAAGCATATTAACAAAAACAAAACAACATTAAATTTCTTACTTGGTAGGCGGCAGGGTTGATGCTTGATGTCAGTGTGGCGGAAGGGTGAAGACCTGCTCTGATACCACTCTGTGACGACCCGACTTCTCTTAACTTCCTTAAAATGGACGTCACATTTGCTTAACCTTAACTTTACCTTATCCTTAGCCTTAGGTTACACCTACTTGAGTCCCCTTAACTTGCTCTGAAATTTTTTTTTTCTTCCTTCTCTTTTTTTTTTCAAAAAAAACAAAACAACTTTTATTTTATTTGCTTTGCCAGGATTTGACCCCTCAACCTCTTAGTTGCATGACCAAAGCACTAACCAACTACTCTACCCAGTTTCTTTTCAATGGCACCAGTCGACTGCTATTATAGCAGTCGACTGGTGTCAGTCGACTGGTATATGGTCAGTCGACTGCCATATCGAACAGAAGGTTCTGTTCGATATAGCAGTCGACTGGTATCTGAGCCAGTCGACTGGCACGCCTGAAAACCTGCAATTTCAGAGCTGATAACCACTTTCAAACATCCACAAATCACATACTATCACTTCACATTAGGATATAACTTCAAATCTATATTCTACCCTAGTTTATTAAGCATATTAGCAACTCAAAACCAATACCACAACTTGAAATTGAAACTTTGCGGAGTTTAACAAAACTAACAAAACACTTGCATAAATATACTAAAGTTTGTACCAAACTTTGTCTCTAGGCATAGTTTAAACACACTGATCACTTTCTATGAACCCAAAACCATAACCAAATGTTTCTATAATACTTATTCCCAAAGATCTCTTCCACGGTTCCGCCGCCACTGAACACCAATGCAAGTCCTGTCGCCTCCCAACTTACGCTTTCTCTTTTCCTTTATCTGCAATAGAAGGAAAATGCAACTAATAAGCACAATGCTTAGTAAGTAAATCCCTACTCACAAAATCATGATGTCAATACTAAACATGCTCATTTCAAAGAATGATTTAAAACTTTACTTACTTCAAAACTTACAACTAAACATGCTTACAACTTGAAACACTTTATCATGCTTGTTAATGTATCAATGTACACAACTAACCATGCTTACTACTTGAACTACTTTATCATGCTTGCATTGTATCAAGGTACACATATAATAATTAAACACTTTCTCAAAAAAAAACTACTTGATCATACTTATATACTTGAAAATAGTAATCAACTTTCTCTTTAGGCCTTGACATTGTACCATGGTATCGGTGTACCAATTGCGCGCTTTTCTAATAGGTTGCGAGGTAGCTAGCCACCGCACCCTATTAGAACTTTACTTTCTAACTTTCGATGGGCCTTACATTTGCCCGGTACATGTCTCTTTCTCAAAGTAAAATACTTTTCTTACTTACCATACTTAAACTTATCACTTTACTTATTTTTGCATATATTTTGCATGCTAAAAAAAAACCTTTACTTTTCTCACTTTAACTTTCCATCGAGCACCTTGTGTGCTCCTTAACTCAAATTCACTTTTAGGTCTTTTCATAAGTATGAAAACTCATCATGCTTGGCCTACATACATTCAATACAAACAAATTGAATTTCTAACATGATAAAACATGCAACTTTAATAGCTAAAACATAGAATAGCAAAACTCTCTTAACCATGCTTCTACTTTTCGAAAACTCGGGTTCTACAATGAGAATTTCGAAACGAAACTACTCCTATTGCAGGTGAGCGATTTACTTACATCGTTCTTGAAGAAAACTCACAAAAACAGGGAGAAAACCCCCTAACAAAATCTTTTTCTTCCTCCTTGTAAAAAGCTCCCACCTTTAGCCCTAGGAAAGAACCCTAGGTGCTTCTACTCAAGGGAAAGGAGAAGAAACGAAGAAGAAGACCCCTTGAATCCCCTGTTTCCGCAACCTCCTCGCCTCTCTTCTTCTCTCGCGCGGCCCCCAACCCTAGTTTGGTTTTCACGCGACTTAAGCGGGGCTTAAATACCTCTTAATGAAAAAAAACGTAACTACTCTATAACATTATTTCTCTCCATAATTTTCTGTGCTTGATACCCTAGCCCAGTTGGTTGCTTGGCTTCCCTTCCTCCCTGTGGTCGCGGGTTCAATCCCCACCCGACCCCTTTAAAGTTTTTCTTTTTTTTTTCTAATCATTCCGAAAAATGCTATAATATTCCGAAAAATGCTAGAAAAATTCCTAAAAATCCCTAATAATACCAGGAAATTATTGGGTGTTACAACCTCAAAAATATTAAGGGGTGTTTGGTTTGTTCCATTTTCTATTTTCGTTTTCTAGAAAACTACATTTTCTCATTTTCTAGAAAATGACTTTATTTCATTCTCTAGTTTTTCAGAAAACACTATGTCTTTTTCTGGAAAACAAGGCTGAAAATGCAAACCAAACATGTTTTCCAGAAAATCGCATTTTCTACAGAAAATGAAAATGAAAAACAAGCGTACCAAACGCAGCCTAAGTTTCCCCAACAAAATGAAAGACACAAAAACTCTAAAATCATTCTTAAGACTTCTCAACTATGCTAGGCAATACCTGAAAGACATTAGAAAAAGATTAGTGGACCCTTATACAACAAGACCTCCTTAACGGGACAAAAATATTTTAATCAACAAGACCTAGACTTAGATAGATTAAAGAAATGGTAAAAAATATCAATTTTTCAACTCCCCTTTGATACTGATTACTTAATTATAGAAATCGATGGTTGTGAAACTGGATGGGGAGGAGTTCTTTATCGAAAACCATCTAAATATGACCTAAAAACATCCGAGACTATCTGTCGATATACTTCTGGCTAATACAAAGAAAAAGGTCGTGTAACTTCTCTTGACTATGAAATATTAACAGTAATTTATTGTTTAGATGTTTTCAGACTTTGTATCTGCAACAAACAAGAAATTACCGTTCAAACAGATTATGAAGTATAGTCAAGTACAACCAATAGACAAAAGGATTAAGGAAAGGACTTAATACAAAAAGATGGTTAAAGTTTACAGATACAATTATAAATAAAGGATTAACTATTTACTGCGAACATACTAAAGGGAGTAATAATTCCTTAGCCGACACACTTTTTAGACTTTTACATTAACTTCATGACTATGGCAGGTACAAAAATGGATAAACAAAAGAATGTAAAAACGTTTGCAACGAGAACCATACTGTTTGACAACCAACTTTAATAATTTACTTGTTATGAGGAGCAATTTCACATTACAGCAAGAGACAAGCTTAATCACCTCCAAACTTGCTTACTTGACGGCATCTGGAATATTCCAACAATTCTAGGAAGTGCCAACTATAAGATAGTAATTATCAATGCTCTGGCCAATTACTTCCAGACAACAATACAAAGGTCAGTAGGAAAGAAGCTCTTATTATGTGGTATTCTCCGGTACACAAGCAGGAGTCTACCAAGACTAAGAAGAAGTCACTATTGCTATACAAGCATGTAACCATCCTTTATTCAAAGGTTTCTATTCTCTAGAAAATACCTTCAATATAGCAAGAATAGTCATTGAACCAAACATCTTTGTTAGTTCATTGCTCAAAACTGGTGGAAAAGCACCCATGGGAACAGAAATAGAAAAATTAGACAAGACTTATGCTCAAGTTCTCATAACCATGTCAATTCCAAAGAATACATAACGTGTTATCCATAGGCCAAAATATCTAATTTTGGGACAATTAAGAGCTAGATCAAAAGCTACTGCAGTACAAAGAAATTTGGAGGCAACACTATTAGGACTTCCAAGCACTATTCCAAAAGACATTTCTATCTACATAAGAAGACTGACCGAAGAATCTACTTTTGAAGTCTTTGCTGAATTATGTGATGCCCTAAAACTTTTGCACCAGAATGCACCAAAAGGAATGACAATCCAGTATGAAGTTGAATTCAATCTCAAATTAAAGTGTCAAAATAGGATCATAGTTTGCGAAACCTCAGAAAAATATGGCTATCAATGTTAGCTTATATATTGTTTCTAAAGGGTCAATATCAACATTGATACTTATGAACCTCCAACCATCAAAAGAAGGTTAATTACTCTATTCCTTCTAATGGACTACGGGTTACTATCTAAGTTATGGGTCTATGATCTTGATTCTATCAGAAACTTCCCAAAGAAACTGGGACAAATTACTTCCTTAGTCCTTGAAGAAGAAGAAGAAGAAACATATGCTATCTATACAATTGAAAGCTCTCCTTTAGAATGGGAAAATTTAAAAATTGAGTCTGCTAGACATCAAATTAGAATAGATATTGATGACCTTCCTAATAGACAACTAGTGTTTGAAGACTACCCTTCTGATTTTGATACTGATTGGGATGCTTTTCCCTCTTTAATGGACCAACTTAAATATTGGAGAGCCTCTGTCTAAGGATTTAACTAGACTTGGGATAGGCTAGAAGACCCTAATGATTATCTCTTAGCAGGCGAGACATATACTGAAAAGATCTGTTGGCCCAAGGACATAGGTACAAGGTTTTTTTTCTTTTGCCTTTACAACGCAACGCACAACTTTATTTCAGCATTATTAGAAGAAAACAAAACGACAGGGCCGCAAAGCAAGAGCCACCTCTATCCTCTTCGCCAAATCATACCGAGCAGCATTAGTTAGAAATCAACTACACAATCAGCAGGCCTAACCTAGCCAACCAGCCTAAACCTGCCAAGGATATAGTTTAACTAATTATAAAAACTTAATTAAATAATTGGCTAAATAATATACCAAACATGATTAGGATAAATCCTAACTATAATACCTATTTAATTAACTCTAAAATAAGCATGAGTCTTTCTTAACCTAAATTATCAAAATTAGGCTAAGGTTAAATACCCAATTTATAGTCTAGCCAAAACAATTCCAAAACAATTCACCTAAAACTTAGTTTCGACCTAAGCCTAACCCAAGAACAACCCAAACTAACCCAAATAGGTCGATGGTAAAAGGAGCTCATGGCCAAGTCTTGGAAAGCTTTCCTCACCATTCACGCAACCATCTGCTTCTACTCCAAAATGGAGCTCATGACAAGGAAAAAATCCAAGGTAAATGCTTGAAAAAAAATAAAACCAAAACCCAAATATAGCATTCCTCCCCTATACATAAGATCTCAGAACCATCCACAACCCAAGCTCATCATAATACAAGAAGCAAAAGAAGGCCCAACCATAACACAAACAAAACAAAATCACCAACAAGAACTCACGGTAACAACCCAAGTCAAAGAAAACGACCCAGTACAGATTCAACCCAACCATCCCACACATATCAAATTCAATCCTCAACTTGAATTTACCACAGAGATTTACACTTACATGCCACGACAACAACAAACCCAAAACACAGTAGCCCCAACCGAAAACATGGATCCATCTCAATAACAGAACACTTTAGCAATTCTGATTGAAGACCAAAACACCAACTTCCACTGCGATCAACACAAATGAATAATGAAAGATTTGTCAATAAATCTTATCAAATCCACACCTATTCCATAGTAAACCTAACTAAAAGTTTCCTTACCTCAATTGACCATGAGGGGGGACTCACCAATGCCTCCACCTCCGTGCTTTGATCGCGTGGGCAGGCGAAAAGGAGGAGAAATCAGGCGAAGCGAAGAAGGGAGGTCACGAGGGTTTGTGTGGCGGCAGAGGAAAAACAAAAGCAGCAACGCGAGGGGGGAGGGGGGGAGATCGCGAAGGAGAACTCGCATCGCTGGGGCAGTGGCATCGGGCGAAATCGAGAGAGAAGGGTTCGCGTGCGTGTGGCGGCATCGGGGCGAAGAGAGTGGGATTTTTGGGAGAGGTTTTTAGGTTTTATAAATTCAATGTAACTTCACAGAAAAACCCTCTAAGTTCAGCTAATCCAAATAAGACCCCTAATTTTGGCTTTTTAAGCTTTTAGCCCCCAAACTTTCAATATTTAACACTTCGTACTCATACCCATCGGGTATTGAATATCCATCCTCATACCCATATCCATTAAAGGGTCGGATATCTTCTATACTAATACATTTTTTTCTATTCAACTATTATCATTAAACAAAAATATATTAGAGTTAACATCATATTAAAAAATATATAATTAAAAAATAGATTAAACATCTATAACCTTCTTTTAAGTAGTTGGTAGATTTGTGAAAAGTTTTTTTTTAAATATATATATACATATTATTTAATTAGGTATTCGGGTCAAATATCGAATATTGGTAGTTCTTTCATACCCTCTTCCATTCGGGTCGGATATCGGATCATCCATTGGATTTGGAGGAAATTGTCATGCCTAATTTATAGTGGGTTTAAGCTAATAAAATTTTCTCTTTAGGGTTCAGATTTCCCTCTTATGTTATAGTATTTAAGATAAATAATTTTAGATGCTCAAGGAATATATTATATATATTTAGGGTTTAAAATTTTAGAGTTTAAGGGTTAGGTTAGAGTGAGTTTAAGGGTTAGGTTAGAGTGAGTTTAAGATAATAAGATTTTCTTTATAAAGTTCAAACTTCCCTCTTGAGTTATAATATTTAAAAAAAAAAAATTGGACTCAATTCTAGATGCTTTGAATATATGTCATGCACTAGGTGTGGATAGTAAATCACACAGGATATTAATATCCTATATCTATATCTATATTAGATCACAAATATCACTTAATTTAAATTAGATCTAAATATCAAAATGATGTATAATAGGGTTGAATAGCCTGTGGCAAGCACGGGGGATGAAGAAGCTTTGTGACAAAATACAATGAGTCTTAGTGACTCCTTTTTAAGAGCCCTCGAGACACACTCGGGAAGGGGAGCCTCTAGGGTCCTCCTCGGGAGACAAGTCCTGGGGAGTCAACCAGAAGATCCCTCCCGGGATCACCCTTGGAGGTGGGGTCCCAAGACCACCTTGGGAGCTATAACGCCAGCAATCACCCAGGCTAGAAGACCCCGAGACCACCTCAGGGAAGCGGAGCCCAAGCTACCTTCAACATCAAATAACATCTCTCCCCCTCCATCGTGGATCTAAGGATAAGCATCCCCGCTGGCACAGAATCACCACGACCCTTAAATGTCGCAACGGGTCAAAATATAATGATGGCTTAGACTGTTTCAAAGGCTATCCAGTAACCGCTGAATGAGGAGGGGGACGTGGCATAAATAGTGGGGACGTGGCAAGGCAGCAAAGGCCAGTATAAAAGGTACCCCAACCCCTCTGGTAAAGGGGGTTAAGCATTCTCTACTATTCATACTTTCTTTCCCGTCTTACACCTTTCTCCATCGAGACACTGACTTGAGCGTCGGAGTGGGCTTCGCCGGACAACCTTCGGCGTATTCCCCTAACGCTCGTGTTGATCTCGCAGGGCGCAAAGTTCCTCCCCTCCTATCAACTTCCACGTAGGCAGAACCGTGGTGCCTTGCCATCGTCGTCGACTCCTTTTGGAACAAATTTGGCATCGTCTGTGGGAAACCAGCAAAGCACCTGAAGGAACACCGATGGCAGGACCAAAAGGACAACTCATTGTCCTTGCTAGGGAGGAACTCGATCACTTGGTGGCCAACGCCGTCAAGGAATCGCTCGAGCAACACCAAGTCGAACAAGCGGCCTTGCAACAAGGGGCTCCTGCGTGAGAGGAGATCCCCAGAGTCTCTATCTACACTCGCAGAGATCCGTCACACCAGTGAGCCGATGAGAGGAGCAGCCCTAGGTCCCCGAAGAGACTCTCCTGGAGATATCGAGATGTAACGCCCGAAAATTCTCAAAACAAATTTTAGAAATATCCTAGAATTAATTTTGAATTTATGGATATTTTTATAGAATTTTTCCATGGACAAATAAGGCAAAAAGGAATAAAAATAGAATGCGCGATAAAAAGATTTAAGTGGGGTTTGACCCCTAGACATTTACATTAGAGAAGAATAGGCTTACAAAGTGGGATGAGGTTGTTTTCGCTGGAATAGACTAGAGGGAAAGATAGATAAGGTGAAGTTAGTTAAATTTCTCCATAAATATAAAAGGGAACTTAAGGGTTTTTTTTATTGAAACTTTTCCTCACTTGTCACCGCCGAACCCTCTCCTCTCTTGGGCGATTTCTCCTCTCCCTCTCCCGAGTCTTTCTCTCCCTCACTCACGGCAAACCAAGGAAGAGGTCCAGGGGCTTGTGTTGGGTGGTTTCAAGAAGGAGGACGCACTAGGGGATGGTCTCAAGGAGTAGTTCGTCATTAGAACCTCTCCGAGACTCCAAGGACCTTCCCTCTCCCTAAACCCTACGCCCTAGAGTTGTAAGAATAAGCGTAGGATGTAAGTATCCCTCATCTATGATTGATTATTCTAGTTTATCTAATTACAATTTTATGCCCATATGTGCAGATTAACTTCCTCTACCGATTTTAAGGGCACCACTAGATGGGCTGGACGTGCTTCCCCCTTTAGTTTGGGGTTTAGACGCACCGTCGAGTGCCTAGGAAGTGTTCTTAAATGAAAAAGGGGAGTTTTAGGCATGCAAGGTGCTCGAGAAAATGTTAAGAAACTCTAGTATGAGTTTTAGCATGTTATGAAATTAGCTGCCCATGTTTTATATTTATGGACCCTAGTTCGTCCATTGGGTGGGCTTGTAGATCGCCCCTAGGCTCTAGATCACCTAGTAGATGCAAGGTTAAAGAAAAGAATATTTATGAAAGTATTTTACTTTTTATGGCATGTGCTTGGACTCTAGTTCGTCCATGGGTGGGCTCCTAGTTGCCCCTAGGCTCCTAGTTTGCCTAGTAGTAGTACCCTAATGGGTTCGGGATTAGCTACCTCGGATCTATTTAGGGATGCGCGCATTAGCAGCACATTGCCGGGCCCACAGTAGCATGATTATTATTTTCACTTATTATATGTATAAGTTTCAAAAGTTCAGTAATAGTTTTAAGTGAAAACAGTTTTAAGATCATGCTTAGTTCAGTTAGATTCTATGGATGCTATGTGAATTTAGTTATAAGAATATGATTTAGTTCATGTGCTTAGTATGATGAGTATGCCATGATAGTTGTTTAGATTATATGTTTCAGCAAGATTAAATGACAAGCATGATATGTTTTTCCTACATGTATTTTCAAAAGCATGAGTTTCGAGATATGCATTGTTTTGTGAGTAGGATGGTACTTACTAAGCTTTATGCTTATAGTTTCATTTTCCTTATACTGCAGATAAGGGCAAAGGAAAAATGGAGTAGCGGAAGCGGCAGGAATGATGTGGAGTGTGTGATGGTGGAAACATGGAATAAAAGAACCTTGGGAACTTTCATTAAGAGGACGTGTTATTAAGAATGTTGAATGAATTAGTTCCTTGTCATGTTTACTATTTTCCGCATCTTAAGTACCTTTGTCATGTTGAATGATACATTCAAGTGCATGTTTCTAGTTATACTTTGACATGTGTTAGCTTCTACATGTAATATGTTGGGTGATACATTCCAAGTGCATGTTAATTAGTAGTAAAATAAATGGTTTAAGGTCATGGAACCATTTCTGATATTATAGTGCTACTATTGATGCATCTAGATCGAAACTATACCTAGTTTTAATAGCAAGTTGATACAAAGTTCATGTTTCTAATTTCATGCTTAGAAATGGTTAAAATATGCTTTAATGTCATGAAAACATGTAGAATATGGCTTAGAATCATTGTATACCTATTAGTAAGCTCAAATATGAGTTTGTGGTGTTTTTGGTACAAAGTAGGTTGACCTTGGCACGTTTCTGGAATCTGAATTTTCAGATTTTAGAACTACCAGTCGACTGCGACAGTTACCAGTCGACTGGGACCAGCAGAAAAATGGCACAGAATGTTTCTGTCACCTCGGGCAGTCGACTGGCAATATATCAGTCGACTGGTTCCAGTTTAAACAGAATGTGATATAGAGCTGCTGGTTAGTGCTTCAGTTATGCAACGCTGAGGTTGGGTGATCAAATCCTGGCCAAGCTAATAACATTAATGTTTTTGTTTTATTTTTGTTTTTGTTTTAATTTGGCTGGTTAGTACTTCCAACATATTATGATTTACTGCAGCATGCTTAAGTTATAAATTGTTAGTTCAGTACATAGCAAAAATATATAAGAATTTTTTTAAAATTCTCCCACTTGGATTTAGCATCTAGTAAACGATGATCAGTAATCAATTAGTCAGTCAGTTAGTAGTAGTGATCCGCCTTAAAGCTATAGTACCACAAGGCAGGGCATTACAGAGTGGTATCAGAGCAAGTTCCATCTTTCCTCCACACACACATCCAGCATCGTACCTGCAGCTTCCAAGTAAGAGTACCTCTCACATTACTTATGTTGTCTTGCTTTTTCATTTCCTACTTAACTGAAGTATGTTTATAACTCATGGCACTTTAATATTGTTATAGTAATATGTATGTCCTCTGTTATTTAGATAATGGCTAGAGGACGCCCAACTAGAAGGGCACCAACTACTGAGCCTCAACAGGAGGCAACTAACACAGTGACTCCACCTAATCTCGAGGAGATAGTGGCTTAGCTCCAGAGACAGATAGCTGAGCAGCAGCAAGAGATAGCCACTTTAAGGGCTAATCAGTATACCACACCTACTGCTACGCCAGGACCAAATGTGGAAACCCAATCGTGACAGAGGTTCCACCTAGAGCACCAATCCCACCAATAGCACCAGAAGCCCCAGCAGTAGGGGCTAGAAGAGAAGCATATCTGGTTCAGTGGCAGAAACTCAAACCAGAGAACTTTTCAGGCACTAGTGAACCGTGGGATGCACAAGCCTGGTTCAAAACCCTGGAGAGTATCATGGAGCTTCTGGACTGGCCAGAACATGAGAAAGTGAAGTGTGCCTCCTTCTGCCTAGCAGGAGATGCTAGAATGTGGTGGGAAAGGGTGAAGGCCAAGCGAGACATAAATCAGATGACGTGGGCCAACTTCGAAGCTGAGTTCTTCGAAGAATTTTTTTATATGCGGGTTACTAACTGACATTATGATGAATTCACTGAATTTCGTCAAGGTAACCTATCAGTAAAGGAAGTCGTGAAGAGATTCAACAGACTGGCTCTCCTGTGCCCTGAACTGGTCAGCACTGAACGGGAGCGAGTCAAGCTAATACTCAAGATGCTAAGGCCAGAAATAGCATTGAATGTGGCCAGCGGTGTCCATAGGCCGCAAACCTCAGAAGAACTAGTTAGCAGTGCTCTGATCACCGAGCACTACCTGAACAGCATGCAACAGCAGAAGTCAGTCATGACAGAAAGTAAAGGCCAAGGCAGTTCAGGAACTCAGACCCCAAGGCCACAACTCTAGCTGGAAAGGAAAGAAGCAGGGCAAAAGAAAGCAGTGGAACAATCCAAAAGGGGAGCCAGCCAACAAGAAAGTCAAGTACCCCACTTGTCCCACATGTGGGAGACAACACTTAGGGGTCTGCCGCAAGGGCACCCGTGGGTGTTATAACTGTGGTCAAGAGGGGCACATGGCCAAGTAGTGCCCCACCAAGAATAGTCTGCCTACTCCACAGCCTACTCAGTATGGAGGTAAACCTGCACAGCTACATCAGATGCAGGCAGCACTGGATGGCCCCCATATCAGTCAGGGCAAATTAGAAGCTCCATCAGCCACTACTAATGCACGGATCTTCTCACTGACCAGAGAGGATGTAGCGAATGCCTCGACAGTTGTGACAGGTCAGATATGTATTTTATAGCAAAATGCAACTGTCTTATTCGATACTGGAGCAACCCATTCTTACATATCCAGGGCATTCGCAGAGAAGTTAGCTATACCTCCAGATGTACTCAGTGGCCAATTCTTAACCACCATACCTTCAGGAGAGATTATGGCGTCCATGCACTGGCTCCGTGCAGTGTCAGTCAGTATAGCAGGCAGAAAGCTTTATGGTGATCTGATAGTGCTGGATATGACTGATTATGATGTCATTTTTGGAATGGACTTCCTAATCAAGTACGGTGCCTCCATAGAATGCCGTAAAAGGAAAGTCATATTCCAACCTGAAGAAGGAGCGCAATTTGAATACATCGGAGAACCCAAGAGAAGGGCCAAGAAATTTCTCTCATCTCTAAAAGCACAGAAACTGCTGGATTCAGGATGTACCGGATTTCTAGCACATGTAGTCAATACCGAACAAGAGAAGGACCAAAAGCAAGAAGAGGTCCCAGTGGTATGTGACTACCCAGCAGTCCTCCCTGACGAGTTACCAGGCTTGGCGCCAGACAGGGAGATAGAGTTTGAGATAGATCACATTTCAGGTACCAATCCCATTTCAAAAGCACCATACCGTATGGCTCCAGCAGAATTAAGGGAACTTCAGGAGCAACTACAGGAGCTGCTCGACAAGGGCTTCATACGCCCTAGTCATTTACCTTGGGGAGCTCCCATATTGTTCATGAAGAAGAAAGACGGATCCATGCGCTTGTGTATAGATTACCGGGCGTTGAATCAAGTCACCATCAAGAACAAGTATCCCTTGCCAAGAATTGATGACTTGTTCGATCAGCTAAAGGGAGCAGCAGTGTTCTCAAAAATAGACTTGAGATCGGGTTATCACCAGGTGAAAGTTAAAGAAGGTGACATCCACAAGACAGCTTTCAGAATAAGATACGGACACTATGAGTTTGTAGTTATGCCTTTTGGTGTAACGAACGCTCCAGCGACTTTCATGGACCTCATGAACAGAGTGTTCCGAGAATATTTAGATAAGTTTGTTATCGTCTTCATCGATGACATCCTGATATATTCCAGGACTCAGAAGGAACACGTAGAACACCTGAAAACAATATTAGAAATTCTTTAGCGGAGCCAACTCTATGCGAAATTCTCCAAGTGTGAGTTTTGGCTCGATCAGGTGTCTTTTCTGGGTCATATCATCTCCAAGGATGGGGTGATAGTAGACCCCAGCAAAATAGAAGCAGTAAGTAATTGGGTTAGACCGAAGAATGCCAGCGAGATCAGAAGTTTTCTGGGTCTAGCCGGTTACTACAGTAAGTTTGTAGAGGATTTCTCCAGAATAGCCTCCCCATTGACAGCTCTTACCAGAAAGAATAGAAAGTTTCAGTGGACAGAGGACTGCGAGAACAGTTTTACAGAATTAAAGAGAAGATTGACTAGTGCTCCCATCCTGACGCTTCCAGAGACCACTGACAGCTTTGACATTTATAGTGATGCTTCTAAATTAGGACTTGGAGCAGTGCTGATGCAGAATGGCAAGGTTATCACCTATGCCTCAAGACAACTCAAGGATTTTGAGAAGAACTACCCTACCCATGACCTTGAGCTAGCTGCAGTAGTGTTCGCTCTCAAGATCTGGAGGCATTACCTATACGGAGCTCAGTGTAGGATTTTCACATATCATCAGAGTCTGAAGTATTTCTTTACTCAGAAGGATCTGAACATGAGGCAACGCAGATGGCTTGAGCTGGTCAAGGATTATGACATTGACATCCTCTACCACCCAGGCAAAGCTAATAAGGTGGCAGACGCACTTAGCAGGAAATCTAGTGTCGCCCTACTAACTTTGTCTACGATGTCATAGCCCCTTCGGAAGGAAATATCAGAGTTCGGACTGGAAATTATAGTTGGGCAACTCTCCACTTTGACATTAGTGTCAACCCTGCTTGAAGACATCCAGACAGCACAGGATCAAGATCCTGACCTTCAGAAAATCAAGCAGGGGATAGCAGAATCAGAAAATGGGGAGTTTCGCCTATCAGATAGTGGGATACTGTACTGCGGTGACTGCCTATGTGTTCCGAACCAAGAAGAGCTCCGAAGGAAGATCCTAGAGGAAGCACATGGATCTCCTTATACGATACATCCTGGTTCCACCAAAATGTACCAAGACCTCAGGGGACGTTTTTGGTGGCCTGGGATGAAGAGAGACATCGCTAGATATGTCAGTACCTGTCTGACATGCCAAAGAGTCAAGGCAGAACATCAGAGACCAAGAGGAGTTCTGCAGCCTTTCCAGATTCTAGAATGGAAATGGGAAGATATTTCCATGGATTTTGTAGTGGGGCTACCCAGAACAACGAATGGATATGATGCAGTCTGGGTAATAGTTGACAGATTGACTAAGTCTGCCCACTTCCTAGCTATCAGGATCTCCTATTCCATGGAACAGCTAGCTCAGTTATACCTCAAGGAGATCGTCAGACTACATGAAGTCCCTAGGACTATCATTTCAGATAGGGATAGTAGGTTCACTTCGCACTTCTGGGAGTGCGTACAGACAGCACTAGGCACCAAACTGAAGTTTAGCACAGCTTTCCATCCTCAGATAGATGGTCAGAGAGAGAGAGTTAATCAAGTACTAGAAGATATGCTCAGAGCTTGTACTTTAGATTTCAAGGGCAGTTAGTGCAGATACTTGTGCTTAGCGGAATTCGCCTACAACAATAGTTATCAGGCCACTATCGGCATGGCACCCTATGAGGCTTTATATGGGCGGAGGTGTAGATCTCCTATCTGCTGGTACGAGGGTGGTGAGAGGTAAGAGTTAGGCCTACATACAGATCTTATAGATGATACCACCATAGCCATACAGCAGATCCGCCAGAGAATAGAAACAGCACAGAGCCACCAGAAGAGCTATACTGATACACGGCGCAGACCACTAGAGTTTGAAGTTGGGGATTCAGTATTCCTCAGAGTGGCTCCCATGAAGGGAGTGATGCGTTTTGGGAAGAAGGGCAAGCTAAGTCCCAAATATGTAGGACCATACCCCATCACTAGAAGAGTTGGCAAAGTAGCTTATGAGCTAGAGCTACCTTAGGAGATGTCAGCTATCCATAATGTATTTCATGTCTCCATGCTTAAGAAGCATATCCCAGATGCCACCCAGGTGATAGAGCCACAGACAGTACAAGTCCGCGAAGATCTCAGTTATGATAGTCGGCCTATTCAGATAATAGACCGAGCAGTTAAGAAATTGCAGAATAAGGAGGTACCATTAGTGAAAGTCATATGGAAAAATCACAGAGTAGAAGAGGCAATATGGGAACCAGAGGACAGCATGAGGTAGAAATACCCAGAGTTGTTTTAAGTTCAAGGACGAACTTTTTATAAGGTATGGGGGATTGTAACACCCGAAAATTCTCAAAACAAATTTTAGAAATATCCTAGAATTAATTCTGAATTTATGGATATTTTTATAGAATTTTTCCATGGACAAATAAGGCAAAAAGGAATAAAAATAGAATGCGTGGTAAAAAATTTAAGTGGGGTTTGACCCCTAGACCTTTAAATTAGAGAAAAATAGGCTTACGAAGTGGGATGAGGTTGTTTTCAATGGAATAGTTTAGAGGGAAAGATAGATAAGGTGAAGTTAGTTAAATTTCTCCATAAATATAAAAGGGAACTTAAGGGTTTTTTTTATTGAAACTTTTCCTCACTTGTCACCTCCGAACCCTCTCCTCTCTTGGGCGATTTCTCCTCTCCTTCTCCTGAGTCTTTCTCTCCCTCACTCACGGCAAGCCAAGGAAGAGGTCCAAGGGCTTGTGTTGGGCGGTTTCAAGAAGGAGGACACGCTAGGGGATGGTCTCAAGGAGTAGTTCGTCGTTAGAACCTCTCCGAGACTCCAAGGACCTTCCCTCTCCCTAAACCCTACGCCCTAGAGTTGTAAGAACAAGCGTAGGATGTAAGTATCCCTCACCTGCGGTATAAGTAGCTTCATTTGTATGATTGATTGTTCTAGTTTATCTAATTGCAATTTTAGGCCCATATGTGCAGATTAACTTCCTCTACCGATTTTAAGGGCACCACTAGATGGGCTATGTTAGTGATATGAGAGAAGTGTCCTAAGGCAATCGCCTTATGATTGTAATCATTTATTCTAATAAATTAATATTCACTATTTGAGTATACATGTTTGTGTATTTGATTGAGATCTTAAACTCATTTACTGAATATCCGCAATACAATTCACAGCATGAGAGAATTTGTGATGAATTCACAACTAGTGATTATCTCTACATGTGCAATTGTGAAGTATTGAAATTGTCCCTAGTCGATGAATTGATAAATACGGACACTATCAATTATGTTGAGACTAGCATGGGTTATTCTCTAATCAGCTGATTCTCACTGGCTTGTGACATTGAGATGTCCGGAGATAAACATGAATGCTAGTTAAGGGAACTAGTTCATTGGAGTGACTAGCTGTAAAACTTCATATGGTAGTCTATATATAGATATGTCAGTGAAGTTCTTACTGTAGCTTAAGTGCGATGTTCCTTTGACTTGCGGTGTTCAAGTCATCTTGGTCATGGAGACTTATACATTGACATCTTAAGCAAGCATCTCCAAGGAGGTGTGGACCCAGGATGATTGGGTATAAGCCGAAGTGCCCGAAGATGTTTGAACAGCCTACAAAGGATTCACCACTCCTTGCGAGGAGATGTATACCCGAGGCCTATCGTCGGATTGTTACTTGAAGCCTCTGGCCAGAGCATGACATGTTTAGAGTATGAATCTCTTAAATACATGAGAGTAATTAGAATCCGTAGGACGAGAAAACGTTGCTTGGGTTAGGTGTGACGTAGTCAGCCTAGTGGGGACTGACACACATAGACCATGTCCTGAACCAAGTGGGTATAAGATGGTGAAGGGAATGGGGCACGATTCATTATAGCTGCTGAAGGGTTTCAGAATTGTTTCTGAGGTCAACCGTTGATCTTTCGATTAATTGGGGATCATGATGTACTACTAGGTGTCACTCATGATCGTTCTATAATTGATTAATTATAGACGGCCAACATAAATCGAAAGCCTATTTAGTCACACGCACTACGAGTAATCCGAGGGTTTTAAAATGAGTTGAAAATTGGATTTTCCAATCAAGAGAGATTAAGTTTGGTTGAGCCAAACGATAAGTCGAATCTGAATTTTTCAGAGACGCATTGGAAGCGTAAAATGGCTAAGTCTTTTGAAGACTTAATAGATGAATTAAATAAGTTTAATTCATTGGGGCTTGGCTTGGATGGGCCGGCCAAAGAGGGCCTCCATCCTCTTTGCTTGGCCGGCCACAACAAAGGGAGAGAACCAAGTTTTTGGTTCAATTTATAAAATAAACCAAGTGTGGTTTGTTTTATAAAATTATGGATGATATAAATTTTTATATAATAAACCAAAGTTTGGTTTATTTTTCATGGAAATTAAAATGAACCATGGATTGGTTTATTTTATAAAATCAATCATGGATTGATTTACCATGATAAGGAAATTTATTCCATAGGAGAGAAGAGACTTGATTGATTTTTTATCATAAATTAAAAAATGATTTTAACCATGATATAAAATCAAACTTGGCATGATTGAATAAGTTATTCCATATTTGAGAGGCTTGATGGTTGAGAGGCCACTATATAAAGGACCCAAGACAAGGCTTGGGTGATAATTGAAGAGACGAAGGCATAGGCTCTCTCCCTCTCTTTCTCTCCTTCTCTTCTCCCCTTCTTGTCGTGCGCCAACTAGCCTCTTCTTTTGCTTCGCCGGAATTTTGATTCCGGCCATCCTTTTGTGATTAGTCTCCCGACTTCTCTCTTGGTTTTTCTTGTCTCGTTCTCGGATCATCTAGTAGTTCTCGAGAACACGAAACTCGTGGCATTGCGAAGTCATCTCGAAGACAATCGGCGTGGACGCGAATAGAGGCGGAGCTTCCAAGGGACGCTTATGGTTGAATCTCGTCCCTTCCTTCGAGTTACACAAGGTAATATGTAAATTAGTTTACGTTTCTACAAAATTTCAAATATATGATCATGTCTACACAAGATAAAATTGCATATGCTTAGATGTGTAGTTAAATGATTTAGAGAAATTATTTATGCTAAACCTTCCGCTGCACGTAATTAATTTTGAAATTACGAACCTGCATCCATGTCAACATGCACCCGGTCCCAACAGTGGTATCAGAGCCGAGGTTTGTGTTCGACATAATCATATAATTGTTTTGCGGAAAGCTTTATCATGATCTCAATTTTGGAAAATTTTCAATTATGGAAACTTTCCAATTATGATAAATTTTCGATTTAGGAATTTCAATGTTTGGAAATCCTCATGAAATTTTGCAAACTTTTGAAATATCTCTGTTTCTGAAATTTTATGATAATTTTGAAAACATTCCATTTTTGGAAACTTTCCAATTTTGGAAATTTCCTATTTTGGAAAATTTTCAATTTTGGAAAAACGTAAGTTTTCTTTGTACCAGAAACTTACAATTATTCTGAAAACCTTTTATTTTTGGAAACTTTCCATTTATGGAAAGCTCGTAATTTTGGGTACATTCTTTCAAGAAAGTCTAGACAAATTATGGAAATATTAATTGGCATTTAAATTTATAATTGGAAATTAAGTTATTTACAAAATTCTTTATTTTAGATTGAGCCTCGGGGAGCCGTCCAATTTAAAGTTAGTTGTTATAATTAAATTTCCTAAATTAAATTTAAATTATCAAATTCTTATTTTGGATTGAGCCTCGGGAGCTGTCCAAATTAAGTTATTGATATTAATTTTCCATAAATAAAATATGTGATCAAATCTTGAAAATTTTTGAGGTGATTCTCAAACGATAATTTCCTTATTTGATTTATGAGGTGATGCTCTTACATATTATTGTCTCCAAAATTAATTAGAAAAATTGTTTCCTATAGAGTATATTTCCTTAAATAAGATTTTCATGAAAATAATATGTGCTTGAATTAAGGGAATATGTCTCTTAATTTAATAAGATTTGATTTAGAGAAATCAAAGTCTTAAACATATTATTTCTGAAATTGATTATGATAATTCAAGAAATTGTTTCCCAAAACAATTCCTTGAATAAAGTATGAAATTAGAATTAGGAAATCCGGTTCCTAATTCAATTAATGAGACTTGATAAATTAAGTCACATATATACTTTATTAAGGAAATCGTTAGAACATGACATAATTATATGTCATGAATGTGCATAAAAGAAAAGGATGAGACCAAAACCCCTTACAAAATATTAAGGCCAACACCTGTTGGGGCAATCGGCCCTGAGATGATCTGGAGGATCATGATATTTTGATGTGTGGGCAATCTGGTTAAGTTAGGATTTGTGTTGTTCTCATATGTGTACATGAGTGTGCAGGTGTACAGGTACACATGGACTTGGTTGACGTCTTCAGGTGAAAGATGGCATGGAGGTAAGCTGGAGGCTTACATGCGCATCTGAGGGACCATTGATGACAGAGATGATGAGTCGAGGGATGCGGACTTCGAGGCTTACGTGAAGGGTGGCATGGAGGCAAGTTGGAGGCTTACGTGCGCATCCGAGGGACGAGGGCCGAAGATGAAGAGGGCGTGAAGGCAACAGTCAAGGCTGCTGGTGAAGAGTCAACTGAGTGGTGAGGGTCTGAGTATGTGGGCTGATACTCAGGGGTTAAGCCGGGAGGGTTTGAGTACGAGAGAGACTTGTACTCGGGAGTAAAACTCTAGGCTAAGGTGTGTACCAGTCGACTGGCCCATGGGCAGTCGACTGGTGGTAACTGGAACAGCCTGGCAGATTTGAACATTGTACTGTAACGGTCAAATCTGAGTGGGACCAGTCGACTGCCCCAGGGGCAGTCGACTGATAGCGACTGTTTTCAGATTCAAGCCCTATTTAAAGGGGCTCGTTTCCTACTATCTTTCTTGACGAAACTCACTTGGATAAAGTGGGTTAGTAGTCTACTGTGATCAGAGAGCATCCAAAGTGTTGTGGCGAGGTTTCTCCACCCACAAGGAGCGACAAATCTAGCCGGAGGTTATCCGGGGGTTGATCCACCGAAGGATTCTTGGATTAGTCACCTGACCAGGGTGGATACCAAGTAAATCAGGTTGTTAGCATTGTTTGTTTCTTATTTACTTTGCATATTATTGTTTCCGTTGCGCTAACGACTTTGTAGAGATCTAAGATCCGAAAAAGTGCTATTCACCCCCTCTAGCACACCTAAATCGATCCTTCAGTTGGTATCAGAGCTAAAGACCGCTCTTGATCGGACTAACCACCGAGGGAGCACTCGCTAGAGGAAAAGGGGTCATGGAAGACAAATTGGGTGACGATATCAACTCACCACCATCATACGAGAATGAAAATTTAGATTATTGGAGAGAAAGAATGAAGATGTGGCTCGGGATGGATTGGGAGTATAGAATGAACATTGAAGACCCATTCGAAATCCCCAAGGACAAGCACGGCAAAAAGCTTCGCCCTAGATATTGGACAAGTGAACAACAAGAACAAGCTAGGGCTAATGAGAAGGTAATAAATATTTTGATTAATATGTTGCCTAACCATGTCTTGAGTGATGTAGGGAAATATTCAAATGCATGCGAATTGTGGAATAAGTTGGAAGAAACTCATAAGAACCCTACATCAAGTCAAAGAGTGGAAGAGTTTGAGGAAATTGACTCAAGTATTGAAGAAGATAAAGAAGAAGTTGAATTGTCAAGAAGAGTGGAAGAAGTGAGTGGAGAAGCACCCATTCCATTCGAAGAGGAGGAAGAAATGACAAATTCAAATGTTGAGGGGAGGAGAGACCCTCGATCATTCAAGAGCAAGAAAAGACTTCCACCTCCACCAAGGCTAAATCAAAAGAGCATATCGTATGCTTTGGTTGCAATAAAAAGGGGCACTATAAGGATAAGTGTCCACTAGGTAAAAAGGAGGTAATTCCTAAACCCAAATCAATTCAATTTAAATCTAATATGGGTTATAGGAATGAGGAAGTTCAAAACAAAAGGAAGAGAATTCAGTGTTTCACATGCAGGGAGCTTGGGTATTATCACACAAAATATCCAAGAAGTAAAGAGCTCAAGAAGATGGAGCATCATAGGAAATGGGAAAAAGAAGAAAGAAAGAGGAGCACTCATCAAGGGGGAGCACCAAGGGTAAGGAAGGTACCCTCTAATCCTACTCATGCTTCAAACTTTTCAATAAATGCTCAAAATGTTTGTTTGAATGATAGAATTAATAATAGTTGTGTGCCCATGCATATTTTTGGTTTTAAATATCATGATAGGAATAGAAATAATTTTGTATGCCAAAGCATCAACAATTCCATGTTTCATGATAAATCTAGGAACTCTAGGAACAAGGACTAAGGAACAAACTTCAAGAAAGGAAGAAACATGCCTAGAAAAATAGGCAAATCTAGAAGTGATCAAATTAGATCTAGTGATCCTAAGGTTAGGAAGTTAGAAAAGGAAAATCAAGTTTTAAGAGCAAAACTTGATCAATTAGAAAGAAACCTAGGTAGAGTTATTCAAGGGGCCAAAGATGTGAACATGATCTCAAAGGACCACAATCATAGGAATGGTAGGTCGGGTTTAGGATACCATTCTAGGAGGGCTAATGTTGATCAAGTATCATATTCAAGGATGCCCTATAACTATGGTAGAGAGAAAGTGAAAAATGGCAAGGAAAAGCCAATTAAAGGAAAAGAAAAGAACTTGACCAAGGAAAAGGTCTATAGGGTTAAGAAAGTGATGGTGGAAAGTCAAGAAGCACCGAAGAAGTATCGGTGTGGTCTTGCCTTTGTAGAAGAATTACCAAGGGAGATAATTAGGGCTAGGAGCTCAAGGGAGAGCTCTGGAAGCCAAAATGAGTTCCATGGTCAATGGATCTCGGGTGGTTTACTTCTAGGAGATTGAGAAGAACTATAGGGTGTGCCAAGAGATTTAAAAGGCTAAGGGTAGTCTTAATACTAGAGAATTGACACACTAAAGGGAGGATTATAAAGAAAAAGGTGAAATTAGAATTTTAATTGAGACAAATCTATTTTAATGCCTAAATACCATATAACTTGATGTTGTGAATGGACTATGGATGATTATGGGAAGTAGCATCAAGGTGAGGTCCAAATTAGAACTTTTGGGAAGAGTTTTATGATACTTTTTAGAGAAACTCGGGTTTTGTACTAATCGTGGGATTTGAGATGACTTTGACTGAAATTATATTTTTCCCAAGTAAATATTGGATTCATAAATATCCCCACAAGATTTTAGAATTTTTGGGAATTTGTGGAATTAGTTAGGCATTTCTAAAATTCACACTGAAAAACTGAAATTCAGAACATCAGTCACCAGTTGACTGGCTGGAGGCCAGTCAACTGGCAAAACCCACAGAATGTAATTACACTCTAACCCAGTAGACTGCCCAGGGGCAGTCGACTGGTGCGCGGGTTTTATAAAAGGAAAGGGCGCGCCGGGAGGAAGCCAAACTCTAGGGTTTTGGCGATTTCCCGGCGATCATCACCTCTCTTGAGCTCCTTCTTCAATCTTAGCCCCTTTCAAGCCCTAAAATTCGTCTCTAAGGCCTCCCCTAACTCCGATCTATCTCTAGGGTTTGTGGAAAACCTCTTTTCTCAAGCCATTCTCTCAAAATCGGAAAACATGAAAAAGGCAGTCAAGAGGTATGATGATTTAATGTTCATTTCTCCATTTAGACTTTGCATTGATACTAATATGATGTTTTGTGCATATTTTCTTTGATATTTTCTCTTTTGGGGGGGTTTCTTGGTATGCATGCATGTGTTTGGGATATTAGGGTTGTGTCTAAGAGGTCTAGGGGTGAGGGTTCATCCCGACCAGGTCCCCAAGCTCCAGAGGAGTCAATATTTAGGAGCCGGGAGTGCAAGAAGAGATTCGAGGAGAATGAGTTTGTTGTGTTGCCTTGCCGATATCTTAACAAAGCCTACTTCGAGGATAAAGCGCCACAAATTATTGAGATGGTGACCCATTTTGGCATAGAACAATTGGTTTATTGTCAACATGACATTAACATTGATCTATGCAAGGAGTTCTATGCAAATTTAACTTGTACTGATTCAGACAATAACATTTATGAATCAAGAGTCGCCGGTGTCACCATTCCTTTCACACCCATGATTTTAGCCAGTTTCTTAGAGTGTCGGGCGTCCAACAATGTCAACACCTATTTTCCCAACGTCATTGAGCCACTTGAGCTTCAAAACACCACCGTTGATCAGGTTCATCTTCACTACTTTAGACGGCATAGGGATGAATCTGAGCGTACTTTTGATGCAAAGCCTATGAGTCCATCTAGCCATGTTTTATATAAAATTGTTGTAGAGTGCATCCTACCCATTGTCACTAAGGGGAGAGCGAGGATTCGTTTGCCTCACCTAGTGATGATGTATACTCTTGAGAGACGATTAGATATAGATGTGTCCTTGCATGCATTTGCCTCGATCTGTCATTTTTCCCAGAGTGTTAATGGGAAAATTTATATGCCTTTCTATCATATGCTGACTGAGTTCTTCCAGCTACGATTTGACATTCGTGTTACTAGTGGTCAGGTCAGGCACCTGTCCAAGGACTATGATCAGATTGGCACCCGCCAATTGTCCTTGGCAGGGATTGAGAGTAGACAGGGAGCATTTGTTTGGAGGGAGCGACCAGAGGCCGCTGGTGCAGATGAGGAGCCTACCGAGTTGGTCACCCGCACAGAGTTTACTCAGTACTGTGAGGATGTTCATGGGCTCCGTGAGGATGTTCACACCATCCAGGGGGATGTTTGGAGCCTCCAGCAGGGCCAGGCGGTGACTCAGAGGGAGGTGCATGGCCTCACAGACTTCTATCAGGGATTCATGACCAGGCAGGAGGACATGTATGCAATGATGCAGCGATGGGATTTAGCATATCAGGGTCCTCCTCCTCCTGCTCCTCCTCCTCCTCCTCCAGACGGTGACGACCACATGTACTTCTGATCAAATGATGTAGGTGTTGGGTTTTAGTGTTGAGAGTGATTGCAGTGTTGAGAGTGTTTTGGCTTGATATTTTATATACCTCTCAAACGCTTTATTTCCTGATGTACTGATTTGGATGACTTCCGACCTGTTGGCCCTAGGTGTTATTGCGATGTTTATTTGTTGAATTATGACTATATGTATTATGCACTGGTCTTATGCTATATTATTAAGTTTATGGTTTATTTTGGTAATGTGTTGGATTTTAAGTGCTAGTATATTGCTAAAACATTTTAGTCTCCTTTATGTATATATGTGTGTTCATGATGTGATCTAAAATTTTATATTCTATATCATCTAACATGGTTTGTTTGAAAATCATATAAAAAGATATTGTGTATAAAAAGGATCATCATTTAGACTCAAGAGAAATAGGGAAGAGATGTTGACAAAATAAATACACTTATATATGAAAAAGGGGGAGTTTGGGAATCATTTTGAATGCCAAATGGAGTTGCTAGAAATTGACAAGTATAGGATATCATGAGTAGAGGTCAACCTTGATACAAAGTTTACATAATTTGAGAACTTTAGAGTTTGTACTAAAAGTCAAGCATGATTGATATTTTTCATGAACCAAATGTTTCTAAGGTAGGGAATACCTTTACAACTGTGCTTGCAGAGCTTCACATTTTTCCAGATTTTTTAGAATTTTTTATTAGTTTCTGAATTTCGGCTGAAATTCTGAAATTTGGCGTATCAGTCGACTGCCCTGGGGGCAGTCGACTGGTCGTGTGGACAAAATGGGTTTGTGTGATTTCTGAAGGGGTTTTCAGAAATAGGATTAAGTTCTACTTGGCACCTAGAGTAGGATTGCTTGGGGCAATCTTTTGATGGTGTCAAAGGGGGAGAACTTGGGTGTTAAGTTAGGTTTGGGTTGATACTTAACTTAGGTTTGGTTATACAACTTTAGAGTTAAGTTGGGAGAACTTAACTTGGGATTAGCAATAAGAATTGAAATTTGGGAGAAAGCATAGGTTAAGGGGGAGGTTGCCTCTTGTGTGTTATGCTTGAATTTCAATTGCTTTTGCTATTATTATTGCTATATGTTTACCTAACTTAACATATTGCTACACATCAAAAAGGGGGAGATTGTTGGGGCAATCGGCCCTGAGATAATCTAGAGGATCATGATATTTTGATGTGTAGGCAATCTGGTTAAGTTAGGATTTGTGTTGTTCTCATATGTGTACATGAGTGTGCAGGTGTACAAGTACACATGGACTTGGTTGACGTCTTCAGGTGAAGGATGGCATGGTGGTAAGCTGGAGGCTTACGTGTACATCCGAGGGACCATTGATGACAAAGATGATGAGCCGAGGGACGCGGACTTCGAGGCGTACGTGAAGGGTGTCATGGAGGCAAGCTGGAGGCTTGCGTGCGCATCCGAGGGACGAGGGCCGAAGATGAAGAGGGCGTGAAGGCAACAGTCAAGGCTGCTGGTGAAGAGTCAACTGAGTGGTAAGGGTCTGAGTATGTGGGCTGATACTCAGGGGTTAAGCCGGGAGGGTTTGAGTGCGAGAGAGACTTGTACTCGGGAGTAAAACTCTAGGCTTAGGTGTGTACCAGTCGACTGGCCCATGGGCAGTCGACTGGTGGTGACTGGAACAGCCTGGCAGATTTGAACGTTGTAATGTAACGGTCAAATCTGAGTGGGACCAGTCGACTGCCCCAGGGGCAGTCGACTGATAGCGACTGTTTTCAAATTCGAGTCCTATTTAAAGGGGCTCGTTTCCTACTATCTTTCTTGACGAAACTCACTTGGATAAAATGGGTTAGTAGTCTACTGTGATCAGAGAGCGTCCAAAGTGTTGTGGCGAGATTTCTCCACTCACAAGGAGCAACAGATCTAGCCGGAGGTTATCCGGGGGTTGATCCACCGAAGGATTCTTGGATTAGTCACCCGACCGGGGTGGATACTAAGTAAATCAGGTTGTTAGCATTGTTTGTTTCTTATTTACTTTGCATATTATTGTTTCCGCTGCGCTAACGACTTTGTAGACATCTAAGATCCGAAAAAGTGCTATTCACCCCCCTCTAGCACACCTAAATCGATCCTTCAACACTTCCATTAATATGGTTAGAACCGGAGTTTTGTTTCTCGTTTGGGTTGATGGACACATCCATGCCCGGCTTGAACCTCAACATGTTCAAACCATGGAATTAGTTTATGATTAATATAGTTGGAGTCAGACGTCAATCCTTAGTTTTGGTTGTTGGACACATGCAAGCCTGACTAAACGGTTGAATGAGCTCCAACCATATTAAAACTATTTCTTGATTAATAAGTCAGCCTTAAGCTTGGAGCATCGATTTGTTGTGTCACAGCCAAGGTCGATTTAAAGAGAGGTGCAGTTGGGTGCTATGTATATTGTTCCATACTTGTTAATGAGTTAACAACCCAATGATTTATGCAAAGATTCAATTAGTTGATAGCATAATGTGATAGTTACATATGTATAATATGTAATCGGTATAATTACCTACCTTCATAGCTAAGAATAACTTGATGGACTCTAGCCATGGTTGTTCTTATCTATGGTTGGATATTAACCTATTTGGAGATGTTCCTACGATCTCCCGAATTGATAAAAAGGGTTATTCAATTCGAAAAATAAATAGGATTTAATTAATGTATATTGATGCATTCTTTATCATTCTCATCACATAACCTCAATTTGTATTTCTAGGATAATCACCTGATAATGTCTTCTCTGAATTTGTGTTTCATTTTGGACACCAATAAGCTGACTGGGCCAAACTTCATGGACTGGCTTCGAAACCTGAGGATAGTCCTCAAGGCAGAAAAGCTTGCTTATGTCCTTGAAGAACAACTTCCCAACCATCCTCCTGAAGATGCAACTCCAGACCAGTTAGTGGCCTATCAGAAACATGTGGCCGATTCTGAACTTGCGAGTTGCATCATACTGGCCGCTATGGTACCTGAGCTACAAAAGCAGCATGAGCATATAGATGCTCATACCATCGTCTTCCATCTTCATGAGCTGTTTGACGAGCAGGCGAGATCCGAAAGATTTGATGTCTTCAAACTCCTCTTCACCTCTAAGATGCAGGAAGACACTTCTGTCTCACAGTTTGTGTTGAAGATGTTGGGGTACATTGAGCGACTAGGCACACTCGGATTTGCAATGGATCACGAACTAAGTATTGACTTAATTCTGCATTGTTTGCCCAAGAGTTACTCACAATTTGTGATGAACTATCGGATGAACAAACTGGAGACTACCATTCCTGAGTTGCTTAACCTGCTGAAGACTGTAGAGCCTTCTGTAAAGCAGGATCAGAAGACGGTACTATTAGTTGGTTCCTTAAAGAAAGGCTCTAAGAGGAAGCCCAAAGAACAAAATAAGGGAAGGAAGAAAAGGGCCAAAAAGATTGAAAAGGCACCAAAAGGCACTTGCCATCACTGCGGCAAGGAGGGCCACTGGCGAAGAAACTGCAAGGTTTATCTTGAGTCCTTGAAGAAGAAGGCATCCGATGCCCCATCCTCTTCAGGTATCTTCGTTATTTAATGTCACTCTATTTCCTCGTACACCTGGGTACTTAATACTGGGTGTAGCTCACATATATGTAATGACATACAGGGGCTAAGGAATAGAAGAAGACTCGTCAAGGGAGAAGCGAATTTGCGAGTTAGAAATGGAGCAAAGATTGCTGCTGTTACCATCGGAACATATTTGCTAAAGCTCCCTACTGGACTTGTCTTAGAATTGGATAATTATTATTTTGTTCCTTCGTTAATAAAGAACATTGTATCTATTTCATGCTTGAATGAAAAGGGTTATCATTTAACTTTTAGTAACAATTGCTGTTACATAACTTTAAATGGTATTCTTTATGGGACCGGAACTTTATGCAATGGTATCTACACGTTAGATTTATCCTGTGACGTATTCAATATCGAAGTTAGAAACAAACGTGCTCGAATAGATAATCAAATAAACTCTTATACGTAGCATTGTAGTCTTGGCCATGTAAACAAGAAACGCATGACCAAATTACACCGATATGGAACCATTTGAACCTGGTTCATTTGATACATGCGAATCATGCTTAAAAGGCAAGATGACCAAATTATCCTTTTCCGAAAAAGATAAACCAGTGGGAGAATTGCTTGGTCTAATACATACTGTTGTATGTGGACCAATGTCAACTCTTGCACAAGGAGGTTATAGCTACTTCATTACCTTTATCGATGATCACTCACGATTCGGGTATGTGTTCTTAATAAAACACAAATCTGAAGTTTTTGAGAAATTCAAAGAGTTCAGAAGTGAAGTAGAGAAACAGCTTGGCAAAAGTATTAAGATACTTCGATCCGATCAGGGTGGTGAATACTTAAGTCAAGAGTTTCAAGATTATCTTAGGGACAATGGGATATTGTCTCAATGGACTCCGCCATATACACCACAACATAATGGTGTATCTGAGAGGCGTAACCGAACCTTGATGGACATGGTTAGATCTATGATGAATCATGCAACTCTTCCAAAATCCTTTTGGGGCTATGCACTTAAGACAGCTGTTTACTTACTAAACAGAGTCCTGACCAAGGTAGTCTCTACTACTCCATATGAGACGTGGAATAGTAAGAAACCTCATTTATCTCACCTAAAGATATGGGGTTGTCCTGCTTATGTAAAGCGGACTGTATCAGACAAATTGGATGCTAAGTCTGATAAATGTCTATTTATTGGATACCCTAAGGAAACGAAGGGTCACCAATTCTATCATCCCTTGGAACAAAAGGTGTTTGTTTCAAGGCATGTTGTATTTCTAGAAAATGAATTTCTTTTACAAGAAAACAGTGGGAGTAGCATTAAACTTGAAGAAGTTCAAGAAACTCCAATAGACATTACAGAGACACCTAGTCTAGACCCACAACCAATAACTCATAATGATGAGCTATCAGTTGAACCTAAAACAACACCACTTCTTCGTAGGTCTGATAGGACACGCAATATTCCAGAGAGATATGGATTTCTCATAAGTGAATCGAACGACGTGTTACTCATTAACGATGACGAACCTATCAGTTATGAAGATGTTCTGAAAAATTCAAAAAGGGATAAATGGCTTGAAGCCATGAAGTCGGAAATGGATTCCATGTACAAAAATCAAGTATGGGACTTGGTTAACCCACCTGAAGAGATTAAGCCCATAGGGTGCAAGTGGGTTTTCAAGAAGAAAACCGACATGGAAGGTAATGTTGTTACCTTTAAGGCTAGATTAGTGGCAAAACGATATCGTCAGAAACAAGGAATTGATTATAGCGAAACCTATTCGCCAGTAGCTATGCTTAAATCCATTCGGATGCTCCTGGCCATAGCAGCTCATTATGATTATGAGATATGACAAATGGATGTGAAATCAGCTTTCCTTAATGGAAACCTGCTTGAGGATGTATACATGATACAACCTGAAGGTTTCACATCGGTTAATAAAACCAAAGTATGCAAGCTTCGACGATCCATATATGGACTAAAGCAAGCATCCAGGAGCTGGAACATCCATTTTGATGAGACAATCAAAGAGTTTGATTTTCACAAAATCCTGACGAACCTTGTGTGTACAAGAAGGTTAGTGGGAGTGCAGTCGTATTCCTAGTGTTATATGTCGATGACATATTACTTATAGGAAATGATATATCAGTCTTACAGTCAGTTAAAATTTGGTTGTCCAAAACTTTCTCCATGAAACACCTGGGAGAAGCAACCTATATCCTTGGGATTAGAATCTATAGAGATAGATCAAAATGGTTGCTTGGTCTTTTGTAGTCTACATATATAGACCGAGTGCTAGAAATGTTTAGCATGTCAGAATCCAAGAAAGGTTACCTTCCCATCAGGCATGGGATCAACCTTTCGAAGTCTATGTGTCCGCACACAGAAGACGAGAGGATTTGCATGAATAAGATTCCTTATGCATCCGCGATAGAATCTATCATGTATGCTATGTTATGTACTAGGCCCGATGTATCGTATGCTCTGAGCGTCACAAGCAGATACCAGTCTGATCCAGGAATGGATCATTGGGCAGCAGTCAAGACAATCCTCAAGTACTTAAGAAACACTAAGGATGTGTTCCTAATATATGGAGAAGGTGATATGGTAATACGTGGGTATACAGATGTCAGTTTCCAAACAGATAAGGATGACTCCAAATCTCAGTCCAGATACATATTTATTTTGAATAGAGGCGCAATAAGTTGGAAGAGTTCCAAGCAAGACACCGTAGCGGATTCTACCATGGAAGCGGAATATATTGCAGCTTCGGAAGCAGCAAAGGAAGCAGTCTGGATCAAAAAGTTTGTCTCAGAACTTGGTGTGGTTCCAACCATTGATGAAGCAATACCAGTTTACTACGACAACAATGGAGCTATTGCACAAGCAAAGGAACCAAGATCTCATCAGCGATCCAAACATGTGCTTCGCCGCTATCATCTGATTAGAGAGATTATAAGTAGGAATGATATACAAATTGAGAAAATTCCCACTGAAAAGAATTTAGCGGATCCTTTAACTAAGGTCTTGCCTCAAAGCAAGTTTGAGGGTCATGTTAGAGCCTGTGGTATTGGGTACCGTAGCGATTGGCATTAGGCCAAGTGGGAGTTTGTTAGTGATATGAGAGAAGTGTCCTAAGGCAATCGCCTTATGATTATAATCATTTATTCTAATAAATGAATATTCACTATTTGAGTATACATGTTTGTGTATTTGATTGAGATCTTAAACTTATTTACTGAATGTCCGCAATACAATTCACAGCATGAGAGAATTTGTGAAGAATTCACAACTAGTGATTATCTCTACATGTGCAATTGTGAAGTATTGAAATTGTCCCTAGTCGATGAATTGATAAATACGGACACTATCAATTCTGTTGAGACTAGCATGGGTTATTCTCTAATCAGCTGATTCTCACTGGCTGGTGACATTGAGATGTCCGGAGATAAACATGAATGCTAGTTAAGGGAACTAGTTCATTAGAGTGACTGGCTGTAAAACTTCATATGGTAGTTTACATATAGATGTGTCAGTGAAGTTCTAACTACAGCTTAAGTGCGATGTTCCTTTGACTTGCGGTGTTCAAGTCATCTTGGTCATGAAGACTTATACTTTGATATCTTAAGCAAGCATCTCCAAGGAGGTGTGGACCCAGGATGATTGGGTATAAGCCAAGTGCCCGAAGATGTTTGAACAGCCTACAAAGGATTCACCACTCCTTGCGAGGAGATGTATACCCGAGGCCTATCGTCGGATTGTTACTCGAAGCCTCTGGTCAAAGCATGACATGTTCAGAGTATGAATCTCTTAAATACATTAGAGTAATTAGAATCCGTAGGACGAGAAAACGTTACTTGGGCTAGGTGTGACGTAGTCAGCCTAGTGGGGACTGACACACATAGACCATGTCCTGAACCAAGTGGGTATAAGATGGTGAAGGGAATGGGGCACGATTCATTATAGCTGCTGAAGGGTTTCAGAATTGTTTCTGAGGTCAATCGTTGATCTTTCAATTAATTGGGGATCATGATGTACTACTAGGTGCCACTCATGATCGTTCTATAATTGATTAATTATAGACGACCAACATAAATCGAAAGCCTATTTAGTCACACGCACTACGAGTAATCCGAGGGATTTAAAACGAGTTAAAAATTGGATTTTCCAATCAAGAGAGATTAGGTTTGGTTGAGCCAAACGATAAGTCGAATCTGAATTTTTCAGAGACGTATCGGAAGCGTAAAATGGCTAAGTCTTCTGAAGACTTAATAGATGAATTAAATAAGTTTAATTCATTGGGGCTTGGCTTGGATGGGCTGGCCAAAGAGGGCCTCCATCCTCTTTGCTTGGTCGGCCACAACAAAGGGAGAGAACCAAGTTTTTGGTTCAATTTATAAAATAAACCAAGTGTGGTTTGTTTTATAAAATTATGGATGATATAAATTTTTATATAATAAACCAAGGTTTGGTTTGTTTTTCATGGAAATTAAAATGAACCATGGATTGGTTTATTTTATAAAATCAATCATGGATTGATTTACCATGATAAGGAAATTTATTCCATAAGAGAGAAGAGACTTGATTGATTTTTATCATGAATTAAAATATGATTTTAACCATGATATAAAATCAAACTTGGCATGATGGAATAAGTTATTCCATATTTGAGAGGCTTGATGGTTGAGAGGCCACTATATAAAGGACCCAAGGCAAGGCTTGGGTGTGAATCATAGAGATGAAGGCATAGGCTCTCTCCCTCTCTTTCTCTCCTTCTCTTCTCCCCTTCTTACCGTGCGCCAACCAGCCTCTTCTTTTGCTTCACCGGAATTTTGATTCCGGCCATCCTTTTGTGGTTAGTCTCCCGACTTCTCTCTTGGTTTTTCTTGTCATGTTCTCGGAGAATCTAGTAGTTCTCGAGAACACGAAACTCATGGCTTTGCGAAGTCATCCCGAAGACACTCGGCGTGGACGCAAATAGAGGCGGAGCTTCCAAGGGACGCTTATGGTTGGATCTCGTTCCTTCCTTCGAGTTACGCGAGGTAATATGTAAACTAGTTTACGTTTTTGCAAAATTTCAAATATATGATCATGTCTACATAAGATAAAATTGCATGCTTAGATGTGTGGTTAAATGATTTAGAGAAATTATTTATGCTAAACCTTCAGCTGCACGTAATTAATTTTGAAATTACGAATCCGCATCCATGTCAACATGCACCCGGTCCCAATAGGCTGGGCGTGCTTCCCCCTTTAGTTGGGGTTTAGACGCACCGTCGAGTGCCTAGGAAGTGTCCTTAAATGAAAAAGGGGAGTTTTAGGCACACAAGGTGCTTGAGAAAATGTTAAGAAACTCTAGTATGAGTTTTAGCATGTTATGAAATTAGCTACCCTTGCTTTATGTTTATGGACCCTAGTTCGTCCATTGGGTGGGCTCGTAGATCGCCCCTAGGCTCTATATCGCCTAGTAGATGCATGCGCAAGGTTAAAGAAAAAAATATTTATGAAAGTATTTTACTTTTTATGGCATGTGCTTGGACTCTAGTTCGTCCATGGGTGGGCTCCTAGTTGCCCCTAGGCTCCTAGTTTGCCTAGTAGTAGTACCCTAATAGGTTCGGGATTAGCTACCTCGGATCTATTTAGGGATGCACGCATTAGCAGCACATTGCCGGGCCCACAACAGCATGATTATTATTTTCACTTATTATATGTATAAATTTCAAAAGTTCAGTAATAGCTTTAAGTGAAAACAGTTTTAAGATCATGCTTAGTTCAGTTAGATTCTATGGATACTATGTGAATTTAGTTATAAGAATATGATTTAGTTCATGTGCTTAGTATGATGAGTATGCCATGATAGTTGTTTAGATTATATGTTTCAGCAAGATTAAATGACAAGCATGATATATTTTTCCTACATGTGTTTTCAAAAGCATGAGTTTCGAGATATGCATTGTTTTATGAGTAGGATGGTACTTACTAAGCTTTATGCTTATAGTTTCATTTTCCTTATACTGCAGATAAGGGCAAAGGAAAAATGGAGTAGCGGAAGCGGCAGGAATGATGTGGAGTGTGTGATGGTGGAAACTTGGAATGAAAGAACCTTGAGAACTTGCATTAAGAGGACGTGTTATTAAGAATGTTGAATGAATTAGTTCCTTGTCATGTTTACTATTTTCCGCATCTTAAGTACCTTTGTCATGTTGAATGATACATTCAAGTGCATGTTTCTAGTTATACTTTGACATGTGTTAGCTTCTACATGTGATATGTTGGGTGATACATTCCAAGTGCATGTTAATTAGTAGTAAAATGAATGGTTTAAGGCCATGGAACCATTTCTGATATTATAGTGCTACTATTGATGCATCTAGACCGAAACTATGGCTAGTTTTAGTAGCAAGTTGATACAAAGTTCATGTTTCTAATTTCATGCTTAGAAATGGTTAAAGTATGCTTTAATGTCATGAAAACATGTAGAATATGGCTTAGAATCATTGTATACCTATTAGTAAGCTCAAATATGAGTTTGTGGTGTTTTTTGTACAAAGTAGGTTGACCTTGGCATGTTTCTGGAATCTGAATTTTCAGATTTCAGAACTACTAGTCGACTGTGACAATTACCAGTCGACTGGGACCAGCAGAAAAATGGCACAGAAAGTTTCTGTCGCCTCGGGCAGTCGACTGGCAATATATCAGTCGACTGGTGCCAGTTTAAAAGAATGTGATGTAGAGCTGCTGGTTAGTGCTTCAGTTATGCAACGCTGAGGTTGGGGGATCAAATCCTGGCCAAGCTAATAACATTAATGTTTTTGTTTTATTTTTGTTTTTGTTTTAATTTGGCTTGTTAGTACTTCCAACATATTATGATTTACCGCAGCATGCTTAAGTTATAAATTGTTAGTTCAGTACATAGCAAAAATATATAAGAATTTTTTTAAAATTCTCCCACTTGGATTTAGCATCTAGAAAACGATGATCAATAATCAGTTAGTCAGTCAGTTAGTAGTAGCGATCCGCCTTAAAGCTATAGTACCAGAAGGCGGGGCGTTACACGAAAAGGTCCACTCTGTAGCCTCCAGCGCTCAGAGGCATGAAGAAGGACTGTTAGAACCCGGATGGCTAGAGAAGGGGGTGTGAACATAGCCAATCACTTGGACTTAGACACTAATCGAATTTCTGCACTCAGAGTTGTTAGTAGCACAGCGGAACGTAAAAACAGAGTATGCAAAAATTCAGAAAACAAAAGCAAAACAACACCACTAGCAAGATCGCTAACAAGGACGGTTTACAAGGTTTAGGGATAACTTGCCCCTACTCCTTGGCGTGCCCTTAAGGTGGGCGATCCCTTGATCGTCGGCAGATCAAGCCCCGGTTATCACTGGATAGAAAGCAACCTCCTTCTCGGTAGAGAAACCTCTCCACAGCGTTTCAATCACAGATTTAAGTTTAAGCACAAAGAAACAACAAGAAGGATCTTACTCAAGCACTTAGCAAAGACAAGAACACATCAAACTTTCCTGAGCTCCACCCAGCAGCGATCTCACGCAAGAAACCCTTCCTCGTGTCTTCTCGCTGTCGGACTCCAAGCCTCTTGTTCTCTCCTCCAAGCGCTCAAGTAATGAATGATTGCTTCTCAGATTCTATTGCTTGCCCAAGATGATGACCTTCAGAACGTGCAAGCTAGATGTGGAGAACACAAGGCGCAGCAAGAACTTAGTTCGCGAACTCTGCTTCATCGAAGCCTTCTTCCACCCTTTTGTTTCTCCACTCAGCACCAGGTGACAGCATCTCCTGCAGCCTCCAGCTGCTTCCCTGCCAATGCCAGCTACCACTGAGCCCTCCCTGGACATCCTGAGCTCCCCTCAGCCAAGCTCCAGTCAGCAACTCCAGTCTGCAGCTCCGGCCGTTGCAACCTGAGATGGAAAACGGACAAACCTGCTCCAAGGAAAGCCTCCATTGACTTCTCCTTGAGTGTTTGAATCCTCCCCTGTCACCTGCAGCTTAATCAGTGTGTTAGAGCAGCATATCAAACAGCATATCATATATCAGATGTTAAGCGCAGAGAATCGGATACATTCAAACGCGATCAGAGCGTCTGACAGTGCATTTTGAATTAAAGTGATCGGTCACCAGACCGATCAGAGCGCCTCCTGATCGGTCACCAAACCAATCAGGCTGGGTCCAGATCGATCAGGCTCCGTCCTGATCTATCTCCAACGCTCAATTAGAAATCACGACTTCTTTGGAAACCTCCTGGATCGATCACCAGATCGATCCCAGGTTGTGGATCGATCACCCGACCGATCCACCCTTTTATCGGGCGATTTCTGAGCTTCGCAGTCCAGACCTCCTGATCGATCACCGGACCGATTAGGAAACCTCCTGATCGGTCACCAGACCGATCAGGTCGTGACAAGACCGATCAGGCTTCGTCCTGATCGATCATAGAGAGGAACCTGCGACGTTGGATCATTCCCCAGAACGATCTGCACAGTGATCCTGATCGGTCACCAGACCGATCAGGAGCAAATCAGCAAGGGAACTCAACCTCACTGTTTGCTCCCTGATCGGTCACCAGACCGATCAGGAGCCAAGCAATGGGTGAAATGCATACTCCCTGATCAGTCACCAGATCGATCAGGAGCAGTACAGTAGGTTCCCAACCTCACTGTGTGCTCCCTGATCGGTCATCAGACCGATCAGTCATCACTGGATCGGTCACCAGACCGATCCACGAAGGAGCACCGTGCCAACTCCCTGATCGGTCACCAGACCGATCCAGGGGCTCCAACCTAGCCCTCCAAGCTAGGGTTTCATCTACCTTAGCCCTCCAAGCTAAGGATTTTTCACCTAACCCTCCAAGTTGGGAATTTGCACCTAACCCTCTATGTTAGGACTTTTCACCTAGCCCTCCAAGCTAGGACTTTTCACCCAACTCTTCCGGATTAGGACTTTCCAAACCTAGCCCTCCAAGCTAGGACCTGACCCTCCAAGCCAGGACTTTTTCACCTAATTCTCCAAGATGGGAATTTGCACCTAACCATCCAAGTTAGGACTTTTCACCTAGCCCTCCAAGCTAGGACTTTTCACCCACCTCTTCCGAATTAGGACTTTTCACACACCTAGCCCTCTAAGCTAGGATTTTTAACACCTAACCCTCCAGGTTAGGATTTTCCAACACCTAGCCCTCCAAGCTAGAATTTTTCATACCATGCCTGATCCCCGATCAGGACTTAATCATAATCAATAATCATCCACCTAAACTAAAATCGGTGTCAACACCAAAATAACAATCAGGGCCAGACTGCATCAACAAGGACAAGGGAGAAGAGAGGAACCTAAGGCCTCTCACAAAATTCCCTCTACGCCCTTCTCATCAGAGATTGTTGAAGACCCCATGCCGAAGCAATTCCGTGGGCCCGAGATCCCCGAGTATGACGGGAAAACAGACCTGGAGGATCACGTCTGTAAGTTTGAGAACGCTGCACTCTTGCACTAATACACTGACGGTGTAAAGTGTCGGGTGTTCTTGAACACCCTGTTTGGAGCAGCCCAACGGTGGTTCCAAAGGCTACCATCAGGTTCCATTAACTCCTTCACAAAGTTTAGAACCGCTTTCCTCCACCATTTTGCTAGTAGCCGTGGTTATCAGAAGACGACCCTCAATATGTTCGCCCTCAAGTAGAAGCCAAAGGAGCTACTTAAGGAGTACATCCAGCGGTTCAACAGGGTGGCCCAAGACGTGCCCAGCGCCACGTGTGAGATACTTGTCAGTGCTTGCACCCAAGGACTTGCAGAGGAGGACTTTTTCCAATCCTTGGTAATGAAGCCTCATGCCAGTTTCGACTACCTGCTGGGGCGTTCTGTCAAACACGTTAATGTGGAGGAGGTACAGTACACCCGTCGCAAGGAACCATCCGGAGTCCTTCCTCCGGCCGCTCCTCGGGCTAAATGAAGGGAGCCTCTAGCTCCAACCCGAGGAAAGGCCCTTCATCTCGGGAAGGATCAGTGGGCCAGGAGACGCAGACTGGTTGAGACCATGGATACCGAGCAGCCAGAGCCTGGGCAGAAGTACTGGGGGTTTCATGGCAGTACCACACACTCCACCAAGGAGTATCATGTGTTGAAGAAGATATTAGGTGAGGAGGCAGACACCAAAACTTGGAGAAAGTGGAATTAATCAAGTTATCGTCAAAGGTCCCCACGGAGAAGCTTCTCCCCTCAGCGGCAACAGGCGAGAGAAAACGAGGCACGACATCGGTCTCGATCATGATCGTGAGGAAGGAGTCGGGGCTCGCACCCCAAAGATCTCTCTCTTTAGAAAGGGATCCTCAAAAGGGCAAGGCCCCTATGCGTGGCCCCCCTCTAGGCATATGGGAGTCATCTCCGGAGGACCTACAGGAGGAGATTCCCACCGGGTAAGGAAGTCTCATACCCGTCGATTGGAAAATTACTCCATTAGGACAAGCCGGAGTCAGGAGCCCGACCCTACAATATCTTTTGGGCCAGCTGACTTGAAAGAAGTGGTATCTCCCCACGAAGACGCCTTAGTGATCGTAGCTCGTATTGCAAACTACGAGGTTAAGTGCATCTTCGTGGACATGGGGAGTTCTGTGATCATCCTGTACAAGGCGACTTTGGACCAGATACAGATCGATGAGGATGAACTGCTCCCGGTCTCGACCCCACTGTTCGGCTTCACGGGGTATCGAGTGCAGTCGGTAGGGCAAATCACTCTATCACTCTCACTGGGCAGCGATAGGCTGGAAAGGACAAGGAGGACTCTGTTCCCAATCGTGGATAGGGCTGCAAACGAGTCGAGCCGAGCCGAGCCAAAGGTCGGCTCGAGCTCGAGCTCGAGAAAACCAAAGGAGCTCGGCTCGAGCTCGAGCTCGATCGAGCTAGTAAAATCGAGCTCGAGCTCGGCTCGAGTCCGAGCTCCTCGAGTCGAGCCGAGCTCGAGCCAAATTCGAGCCGAAAAATCTAATAAAAATGGGGTAAGGTCATGATTCGAACTTGCAACCTCTGCTACATGACCGAAACCTTCTAACCACAAATACCTCATCAAGTTCTTATTTATTTATGGAAAACAATGTCATCAAGCCTGGGATAGATCCCAGGCTTGGCTCGATATGGCTTGACGAGCCATCGAGCAAGCTTTGAATTGGCTCGGGCTCGGCTCGAATTGTAAACGAGCCAGCTCGAGCTCGGCTCGAGCTCGGTCAACTCCGAGCTCGAGTCGAGTTTTGACCGAGCGGCTCGCGAGCGGCTCACGAGCGGCTCGACTCATTTACACCCCTATCGTGGACACTCCCTCCTCCTACAATGCCATCCTGGGTCGCCCAGCGCTCAGCGTTTTCCAGGCGGTGGTCTCTGTCTACCACCATAAGATAAAATTCCCTGTAGGTGACCGAGTGATTGAAGTCAAAGGAGACCAGCTGGTGTCCCGGCGGAGCTACAGCGGGGAAGTCAGAGCAGAGTCCCGGAAGAACCCGAGGGGCCTTGAAGGCTAGCTGAAGGAGGCGGTCATGCATAGAGTGAGAAGGACCAAAAGCTTAGGAGGCTTGGGCCAGGCAGCTGTCTCTGACCCTTCCGGTCCGGTAAGAGTTGTATTATATCTTGTGTATCCTTCTGTATATTTTTGCTGCCTTGCAGCAAATTCAAGGAATAAAGGAAGATGTCTTCTTCAAGTTGCTACGCCCCACCAAGGATAAAAACTCTAATACCTCGCGGTGCTGCGGATGCCCGGGGTATTTAGGCATGGTCTGGGTTGCTATGTCCAACCAAGTACCCAAAACTCTAATACCTCGCGGTGCTGCGGATGCCCGTGGTACTTAGGCTTGGTCTGGGTTGCTATGCCGACCAAGTACCCAAAACCCTAATACCTCACGGTGCTGCGGATGCCCGGGGTACTCAGGCTTGGTCTGGGTTGCTACGTCCGACCAAGTACCCAAAATCCTAATACCTCGCGGTGCTGCGGATGCCCGAGGTACTTAGGCTTGGTCTGGATTGCTACGCCCGACCAAGTACTCAAAACCCTAATACCTCGTGGTGTTGTAGATGTCCGGGATACTTAAGTTTGGTCTAGGTTGCTACGCCCGACCAAGTACCCAAAACCCTAATACCTCACGGTGATGCGGATGCCTGAGGTACTTAGGCTTGGTCTGGGATGCTACGCCCGACCAAGTACCCAAAACCCTAATACCTCGCGGTGCTGCGGATGCTCAAGGTACTTTGGCTTGGTCTGGGTTGCTACTCCCGACCAAGTATCCAAAACCCTAATACTCACGGTGCTGCAGATGCCCTGGGTACTTAGGCTTGGTCTGGGTTGCTACGCCCGACCATGTACCCAAAACCCCAATACCTCGCGGTACTGCGGATGCCCGAGGTACTTAGGCTTGGTCTGGGTTGCTATGCCCGACCATGTTCCCAAAACCCTAATACCTCGTGGTGCTGCAGATGCCCGAGGTACTTAGGTTTGGTTTGGGTTGCTACACCCGACTAAGTACCCAAAACCTTAATACCTCGCGGTGCGACGGATGCCCGGGGTACTTAGGTTTGGTCTGTGCTGCTACGCCCCACCAAAGATAAAAACCCTAATGTCTCACGGTGCTGCAGATGCCCGAGGTGTTGGATCGGAGAAATTGATAGAGGGGGGGGGGTGAATATCGATATCAAATTTTTCGGAAAGCTAGAGAATATACGCAGCGGAAAATAACAGAACCAACACGAACATAAGTTGGTTTTACTTGGTTCGGAGTCACGGTCGGCTCCTACTCCAAGGCCCACGATCCTTGACAGTTTACTTTGGACAATTCTATAGTCGTAAAAAGAACTTTACAAACTGAGTACAGAAATAGAACTGAAAATTAAACTTGCAACACTTTTCATTACCGACGCCCGTGGTGGATCAAATTTCGGAGCAGAGGGTCATTGTCGGCGCTAGAATCTTGAAGTCGAAGCTTGTTAGAGCGTAGTGCTTTGAACGAAAGTGCTTGGAGTGTTTTTGCGATTGTTGTGCGAAGCCTTGGGGGTGACCCCCATTTTATAGCACCTATAGGGGCGCCTATGTCGATGGGGGCGCTTACACGTGGCCTTTCCTACGTGATCTCTTATCCGCAGGCTCGGTCAGCGCTTATCCATCTTCACAGGGGTGCCTGAGCTGATGGGGGCACCCATATGGTCCCGGGCGCCTGAGCTGAGTATGTCCAGAGGCTTCGTGGCAGTTTTGCTTCGCTTGCTTTGGTTTAGCCTTCAACTGGGGCACCCGTATCCATACGGGTGCCTAGCCCCAGTGAGGCGCCTCACTCCATTGAGGCGCCTCAGCTGCAGAAAACCAGTCCTTCGATCCCTGCATCCAAGGTTAGTTCCAAAACAAAAAGAAGCAAACATGTTAGCCATTATGTATAGCCTAAGCTATCTTGGTTCTGACTTTGGGTTTCCCAAATGGAACCCTAGGTCGAACCGACGCCTACAGTTCCCTCGTACGGGGAATGCGTCCTCACCTACTCCTCTCAGGAGAGTTTACCTTTTGCCAACCGGCTCCTCCGGTTGGACTTTTGCCCAATCCACCTGACCAGGTCTTCGTGCCCAGTCCGCGATCAAGACTTCTTGCTCAACTTTCGGTCAGGTCTTTGGTACCCAACCCTTTGCCAGGATTTCTTGCCCAGTCCTCGACTAGGACTTCTTTGCCCAACTTCTGGTCAGGTCTTCTTGCCCAGTCCTTGACCAGGACTTCTTACCCAGCCCTTTGCCAGGACTTCTTGCCTAGTGTACCTAGGACTTTTCCTGCACACTTAGTAAGCTTGTTAGATCACAATAATACCTTAACTTTTGAACCCTTTGCCATTATCGAAACACAGGTTTGACTTAGGTGCTTCCTGCATCAACAATCTCCCTCTTTTTGATTTATGGCAACACGGTTCAAAAAATTAAGTTTAAAAATAGATAACAAGCAACGAATTGGAAAAATATTTAGTTTCCTCCCCCTGAAACGACAATTCACCCCTTGAGTTCTTCAAAGATAAGTGGATCTTAGTTAATCTTCTAAGTGCTTTAGATTTTTACAAGGTTTTCATGCTTAGCAAAGATTTCCAGAAATTTTTTGCACAAAAAGAATTTCCCATACTTTAGAAAATTTTCAGAAAAAAGTTTTTCCCTTTATACTTAGAAAATTTTCTGAAAAAGTTTTTCCCTTTGTACTTAGAAAATTTTCAGAAAAAGTTTTTCCCTTTATACTTAGAAAATTTTCATTTTTGAAATGCTTTAAATTTGAAAAACATTTTTAAGCATTTTCGTTATTTACTTTACTTTTTGAAAAGGAGATAAAAGTTTTGAAAAATAAAATTTTGAAAAAATTTCTTTTCTTCTTTCCTTCTCTCCCCCTTTGCCATATATCAAAAAAAAACTAATTATAGCACAAAAAATTAGAGCAAAGAAAGTGAAGTTCTGTATTGAACCAACTCTAATAAGCATGAACTGGACCAAACCACATTAAACCGTTCTTATTCGGGTCCTGTCTAACCCAATTTAGCTACTTACTAACTGTTATAAAAGTAGCTTTCGCTAGGGTTAGTCAAGTTAAGTGATCTGATCAAGTTAGATTTTCTAAGCTTGACACTTAACTTGATTGCTATTCATTTGGTATTTATTGCCCCAATTACTGCAGATGCACTGACTTAAAGCATCTTGAATCAAGGCATAGACCTAAGCATCTCAACCCAATCTAGGTTATCAATCAAAAGTACCCTAAGGTGCTTGTGAGATGCTGACTTCTAGATCTATAGGTGCATGCAGTTCTAGGGTTAGGGCCTAAGCTAAGTCTATTTGCGAAAAAACCCTAATTTTGAAGGGGGTAAGTTTTTAAAAAAAACTAAGTCGGAAAATCATTTTAAATTTCAAGACAAAAAATGATTTTTCGAAACATACTAATTAACAAATAAAACAATTTTTGAAATAAAACATGTAGAGCAGTCCTATTCTACTAAGCATAACCCTAACTGCCTTCTTAGTGAGCTAAACTCAGACTCAGGTAAGAGTTTGGTAAAGATATCAGCTAAGTTTGACTCAGTTGACTCAACCAATCAAGCTTATATTCAAACTGACATAAAATTTGAGTTAATTTTGAACACATTTTGAAAACAGTTCAAGTTTTTAAAATACTATCAGGTTCTAGACATCCCAGCCAGTTCTACGTGATCAAACATGTTAACCTTATAAGTTTTGTGAGACAGGTTTTTCAAAAAAAAATAGATTTTGATTTTGAACAACAATGTTAATTTTGAAAGACTTGAATTAAATTTTAAAAAAATTTATTAAGTTTTAAGTTTAAGTTTATTGATTTTGAAAAGTGTTTGAGTCTAAGATTAATTGAAATTTATGTTAGTTTCAAATATGACAATAGTAAAGTAAATTTAATTTTCAATAATTGACTTCCAGGTCTTGGCGAGGCACTAGGCCTTCTTTGGCCGTAGCCTTATTGGATCATCAACCATTTCCTTGACAAAGCCTTTTATTGAAAATTCATCTTCAAGTTATTTCTTGAAAGATTTTGGTATAACTAGTTTGGGTCTTGGATCGGTAGCTTCGGCTAGTTCCACCAAAATGACTTCCCTAACGTACTATCATCTCACCTCTACCCAATACTATGTTGTTCAAATTTCAATTAAGTCATTTTGTCCTTAGTCTAACCAGTCCTAGGTCTAAGCATAATGAATTGCAGAAGGAAATAAACAAGCAAGCATGAAATAAAATTAAAGAAATAAGCATGAAAATTGTTTTCAAATTGGCTCCCCCTGGACTATAGCCTCGATAATGATTAGGCAAGATGTGAATCTTGTCCTTGGGGATCCAATACTGATTTTGTCCAGCTTGGTTGTTCAAACAAAGTTTGGGGACCCATGCTTGAATTTTGGCTCTAGATTGGTTCAATACAGCATAATAAGACCATTGTCTAGACTTGGTTCGATACCCTAATCATGACCGGTTAAGAACGGACTTCTGTTTTCCAAGGATCATATCAAGACCCTTGGAACCTGAAGTGAATCGTTCTAAAGTCACTCTGAGCTCCTTGACTTGAGTTTTCAAGGAGGAATTCTCTTTCTCAAGCTTTTCAACTTGAGTAGAGTTTCCTTCTTGAACCTTCTCGGTCAAGGATCTCCAGTCGGCTTCCTCTTTCAGGAGTTTTATTTCCTGTCAGAGGGACTCGACCCGGATTTTGGCTTTCACCAAGTTGCGAGATAAATAAGCAATTAATTTGGATAGTTTAATTTCAGAATAACCTCTTACAGTTATTTGACCGTTTTCTGAGATTGTGAGCCTTCCGTCGTCTGGCTCCGATTCCGATCCGGTGTCGATGTCTTCCGAAGCGGTTAAAGCGAGAAGATTTGATTGCGGGGCCTCTTCTTCGTCTTCGGAGAAAGATTCATCCCACGTAGCTTGGAGAGCCTTCTTTCTTCGTATCTTCTTTGCCTCCTTCAGATTGGGGCACTCTGATTTGTAATGTCCCTTCTTGTTGCATTCGTAGCAGGTGACATTGGTTTTGCTCTTTGACGATGTTGAAGGTTCAGCTGGATCTTCCTTTCGTCGACTTGCTTTCTTTCTGTTTGTCTGGTGCTTCAGCTCCTTGTAGTAGTCCTAAGCTAGTCAAACCAACTTGGGTCGATCCAATTCACTGTCTTCTGAGTCTGTGTCTGAGTCAGACTCGGGTGCTGGTTGGGGTTTCTTCTTGAGGACTTTTCCTTGGGATTTACCTACAATAAACGCAATACTTTTCTCGACCAAGGTGGAGTTTGTCTGTTCATGCAATTATAATTCTGAGAAAAGTTCATCTAATTTAATTTTTGAAAGGTCCTTGGAAATCTTGTAAGCATCTACCATAGATGCCCACAGTGTGTTCCTAGGGAACATGTTTAGGGTATACCTGATTAGGTCATGGTTTTCTACCTTGTGACCTATTGTATGCAACCAGTTCATTAGCTCCTGGATTCTGGCGTGGAGATGTGCTGCTGATTCTCCTTTATTCATCTTGATCGTGTAGAGTCTGTTCAGCAACAGATCTCTTTTGCTGATTCTGGTGTCGGAGGTGCCTTCGTGCAGCTCAATCGGCTTGCTCCAAAGTTCTTTGGCACTGCTGAAAGGACCCACTCGATTCAGCTCTTTCTTGGTCAATCCACATTACAACGTCTGAGTTGCCTTTGCATCAGCCTTGATCTTCTTTTTCAACGAGGCATCCCATTCAGAGTAGTGTTGTGTCACTCCTTCTGTGTTCTTGAGAATCTCCAAGCTAGATTGGATAATTATCCACATGTCCACCTGAGTTTTCAGGTGGACTTCCATCCTGCTTTTCCAGTAGGAGAAGTCTTCTCCACTGAAAAGCAGTGGTGTGGCTGTGCTGAATCCCTCTTGCATAGTCAATAATATTTTCTGAAAAAGAAAAATAAAGAAAACTTGTTCCAAGACTAAGTCTTGGATTAGTAGTGCGGGAGAAAATTAATAGAAATGAAAACGATCGAGTGGTGTTGCACCAATCTCAATTAACGAGAAAAATTCAAAAAAAAAGTTAAAATAATTCCGTAAATCCGAAAAAAAACTCTCAAATTAGTGGTTGCACCAAATTTGAGCCACCCGCTTTGATACCACTTGTTGGATCGGAGAAATCGATAGAGGGGGGGGGTGAATATCGATATCAAATTTTTTCGGAAAGCTAGAGAATATACGCAGCGGAAAATAACAGAACAAACGCGAACACAAGTTGGTTTTACTTGGTTCGGAGTCGCGGTCGGCTCCTACTCCAAGGCCCACAATCCTTGACCGTTTACTTTGGGCAATTCTATAGTCGTAAAAAGAACTTTACAAACTGAGTACAGAAATAGAACTGAAAATTAAACTTGCAACACTTTTCGTTACCGATGCCCAAGGTGGATCGAATTTCGGAGCAGAGGATCATCGTCGGCACTGGAATCTCGAAGTCGAAGCTTGTTGGAGCGTAGTGCTTTGAACGAAAATGCTTGGAGCGTTTTTGCGATTATTGTGCGAAGCCTTGGGGATGAACCCCCTTTTATAGCACCCATAGGGGCGCCTGTGTCGATGGGGGCGCCTACACGTGGCCTTTCCTGCGCAATCTCTTATCCGTAGGCTCGGTCAACGCTTATCCATCTTCACAGGGGCGCCTGAGCTGATGGGGGCGCCCGTATGGTCCTGGGCGCCTGAGCTGAGTATGTCCAGAGGCTTCGTGGCAGTTTTGCTTCGCTTGCTTTGGTTTAGCCTTCAACTGGGGCGCCCGTATCCATACGAGCGCCTAGCCCCAGTGAGACGCCTCACTCCATTGAGGCGTCTCAGCTGCAGAAAACCAGTCCTTCGATCCCTGCAACCAAGGTTAGTTGCAAAACAAAAAGAAGCAAACATGTTAACCATTATTTACAGCCTAAGCTATCTTGGTTCTGATTTTGGGTTTCCCAAATGGAACCCTAGGTCTAACCGACGCCTACTATTCCCTCGTACGGGGAACGCGTCCTCACCTACTCCTCTCAGGAGAGTTTACCTTTTGCCAACCGGTTCCTCCGGTTAGACTTTTGCCCAATCCACCTGACCAGGTCTTCGTGCCCAGTCCGCGACCAGGACTTCTTGCCCAACTTCCGGTCAGGTCTTCGGTGCCCAGCCTTTGCCAGGACTTCTTGCCCAGTCCTCAACCAGGACTTCTTTGCCCAACTTCCGGTCAGGTCTTCTTGCCCAGTCCTTGACTAGGACTTCTTGCCCAACCCTTTGCCAGGACTTCTTGCCTAGTGTACCTAGGACTTTTCCTACACACTTAGTAAGCTTGTTAGATCACAATAACACCTTAACTTTTGAACCCTTTGTCATTATCAAAACGTAGGTTTGACTTAGGTACTTCCTGCACCAACACGGGGTACTTAAGTTTGGTCTGGGCTGCTATACACGACCAAGTACACAAAAACCAGGAGGCCTTGCGATCTATCGAGTGCTCTGGACACATAGATGCTACAGAAGCAAAAATGACATGGCATACCCGACTAAAAGGGGAAAACAAGTGGGATATCAAAATACTAACGCAATACAAGCGTACATGTACACGAGGTAACAAAAAGTTTGTTTTATTTATATGCGAAATACATGAAGTCCAACATCTCAGAGAAATATTAAGATATAGTCAGAATAACTAGTAAAGGGAATCACCCCTCTACTCAAGCTTTTCTTCACCACTGCAACAACCCCCGCAGAGTCGCTTGACTCGAAACTATCTTCCAATAGTCGGCTAGAGAGGATCCACACGCGTTGTAATCGGAGTCCTTGAATCTTCGGCCGTAGTAAAAACATCTCGGTACTTCACCCGAATAACCAGCGACAGACTAAGACACTTGAGGTAACACATGAGGGCAACGAACCCGTTTGAAGATCCCGACTACCTCTTCTTGCAGAGATGCATCCGACACAACATTCAGAAGGAAGAGGAGGGGGAGCAGCAACTGCAATTTCTCTCCGGGTGTCGGAAATGAAGAATTGCCTTAACAGGGGGAGAGGAAGCAGTGGCGGCAACCCCTCCCCTCTTAGCGACGGCGTCCCCCACAAACACCATCCTATGGCCAAAACTCGTAGAAAGCGAGGATTCAGAAGAGGATGGCGTTTGAAGCAGACTAGGAATGCGCCACCACAGACTGACCAGGGGGAGGCAACCATCAAGATATGCCATCTCCGCAATGCCCCCTGGCGGACCACGTGATGTCTCTTCTGGACTCCTCAGATAACCCCGGAGTCCCACCTCCACCAGAATCTTCAGCGAGACCCTGGACATCATATCCATCATGCTCCCCAGCAAATGATGCACGACTTCCCCCTCCGCAAGGCCCTTTGGCCAGAAACCCTCCTACATCTCCGACATAGACAACTGCGGCCACAAAAAGGGGTGGAAGAAAAGGCAACGGCATCTCGCCACAAATAAGAAAGGAGGCGGAAGGGATGGAGAAGATGGTTCACCCTTCTCCCCCTATTTATAGTGACTACTGCCCCTCTGAGCATTTAATGTAGGCATGGTGTGGGAAAAGCAACGGACGCCAACGTCGAAGCGTCGTTTCGATTGGCATGCCTTCGCCGCGCCTAGGAACCCGCAACTCTTTATGAGTTCATTCAAGAGATTGCGTGGGATACGGAGGCAACGGTTCGAGAGCCGCCAACATTCTCCAAGAGAAATGGGTCGATGGGGGCCCTACAGGGAAATAAATGAGAGCTTAGCATTGATGCGTGCGGAGTTATCGTGGGAGATCCGCACTCAGGATCAATCCCGAGAAAAATTTCTATCTTTTTTCTTTTCAAGCCCTCGTTGCAAAGACACGCGACACATGGAGCCAGACCCAAGAACATGCACAAAATAAAGTAGAACATATGATCATGATAGATACAACCGGGCCTAACTCCCTGGCGAACATATGATCCTACAATTCTGGGTCCTTGGAGGGAGTCTCTCTCCAACTCTGCCTTTACTCACAAACCTCATGAGCGCGCTTCAGCCATCCCAACTCGGTAGACATCCCATCCTGATCGGCCAGGGCCTCCCTGAGTCTGTTCGACGTGGCCCATATCTCCGATCGAGCCTGGGCCAGGTCATCTTCCAGGACAGATGCGCGATCAGTGGCTATCAGAAAGTCAAACTCCTTCTGGCTATGTTGCTGCGCTTGATCTTGAACACGCGAGTTCAACCTCTCGGTCGAGGCTACCATAAGTCGGATATCACCCGAGAACTTCCTCTCTCGTATATGAAGTTGATCCCTCTCATGCGTCATCTGGAGTAGATCCTGCATAACGACCACCGCTCTTTCAGACGCTAGGCGTTCTCGGTGTCGGGAATTTTGAAGAGCCAACTCCTTGTCCTACAAGGTGTCCAGCAGATGCTCTACCTTCGCACGGAGGGCTCTGCTGACCCCCACCTGCATAAGTCCCGCGGGGCACTCGTGGTTGGCTGTGGCCTCGGCTCTTATGGCCCAGCGGGTCAAGGCTTCAACCTGGGGCCAGGAGTACAGACCCCCGGCCGGCTATTAGACAGTCTTCAACTGTCTATCATTGCACCAAGAAGTTAGAGAGTATGCAAGAAAATATCCAATGCAACAGTAACTTATACCTTCAGAAGGGTCTCCCGGAGAGTGATTAGCGGTCCAACTGAAACTCGTTCTGCTGCCCCTCCTGGGGACCTTGACAGGTTATTTCGTCCCTCGGACGACAGTGAGCTCCGGTGAGAGGGAAGTCATTGAACAACAGGAGCTTCAGGTGGCAGGCTGGAGGGGCTAGAGTCGCCCTCCTCCGAGCTGGAAGTCCCCCCGACAAGGCCCCCTTGAGCGGAACGTCCTTTAATTTCACGGGGGGGGGGGGCGGTGATACGGAAGCCTCCAATGTCGCATCCAACCTCTTTTTTAGGTGGTCAAGTTTCATCTGGTATTGGGTACGCAATATCTCCTTACCCTTCGAAGCCTCGATCGGGTCGGTGGAGGGAAAGCTAGGTGTTGTGACGACCGTCTCCGGAGTCGCAGCCGAAGGGATAGGAGAAGATACGAGAACAGATGCTCCCTCCTCGGAGGGAGAAACGGCCTCCTCAGACACTGAGGGAAGAAGGTCGGAGCGCAGTTTTTTCCATCTAGGTCCCAAGCCCTTTGGAAGTCACCCTTTTGCCGACCAGCGGATTAGGGTATTGAAGGAGCAGTGGGACAGGAGGACCCCTCGCTAACCCCCTCTGGACGAACAACCATCGGGGGAGAGCCACCCCCAAAAGGATGATCTGCTACCGGATTAACCCGTTGATCAGAGGGGCCTCGGCTCGCCATCGGTTGGGATGCAATAGTGGCCTCTACCCTCTCGGGCGAGGCAGGCCCACGGGACGAGTCAACGGTCCCCTCCGAGGACTCGGCAGGGACAGGGGTGCATCATGAACGGTCGGGGGAGGATTCAGCGCCTCCTTGTTGGCCTCCTCCCACTTGATAAGTCGACCCATCACCTTGGCGAACATAATTTCCTCTACAATCGAAAATGAGGAAATATCAGTTAGAATTAACAGGCATTGATGAAAAAGGCAAACATACCGAGGCTGGGGCTGATTCGGGTCACTTTGGGGCTAAGGCCCGCCCGAAACATAAGCTCCTCACTCTACACCAGCCCCGGGCCGCTAAACTCCATGCTGGAGAGTATATTCCTAGCACGCTGGTACGCAGGACTCTGGAGAAACTCCCCTAAAGCAGGAGGAGTCGGGAGGGCCTCTACCCAACGGAGAGGACTGAAGGGAAACGTGGCTGGCGGATGAAGAAGAACTTCTCCTTCCACCTTTTGTGCGAAGAAGGAAACCCTCCTAAAAACCTATGGCTCGGTCGTGACGAGAAGCTAAAAACCCCTCTAGAACCGATCGGGACAAAGAAAGAATGAAAAAGATGAGGGGTCAGAGGGAGGTCAAAGAGCTTGAAGACAATATACACCCCTCCCATTTAAGTGAAGACATTAGGAGTCATCTGGTGAAGAGGTATATCGAAGTAGGAGGCTATATTCATAAAGATGGGGGGTAGGGAAACGGAGCCCTAATTCCATTTGCCCCTGGAAGAAGGTCAATAAGCCTGCGGGAGGCTCTACTGGCGTCTGGCCTACCCCGGGGATAACCACCGCCATCTCAGCCGGGATGCCGTAGGCCTCGAGGGCCGTCTGCAGAGCCTCCAGTCTCACTCTCGAAGAGATAGACTCATACCATTCCGCTCGGTAGCTTTCCATGGTCCCTAAGGGGAGAGACGGAGAGGAGACAAACTACTTACATGCAAAAGAGTCCTTAGAGAAGAAGAAGAAGACGAGGTGCACCCAGCCATGGAGTCAGAAGTTGGCCGAACGTCCTCGCCTTCCCTTCTTAATCCCAGGAAGCCGCTTGCATGGACGCAATAGGGAAGCGGCACGTGGAAAGTAAGAAACCACCGTATCAGTGTTGCCCCAGGGGCAGTCACCTGACGTGAGCCAGTTATAGCGGCACACGTCAGTAAGAAGTCGAGGAGATGGTTGTTGAAGCACGTGGCGATGAGGCATTCACGAAAGTACCCTGTCGCCACAAAAGAACGCCATGCTCCTTTATAACAGAGGGACATGCATCATTACGTTACCTCGAAAGCCACAGAAGTCTTTCGGGAAGGGTAAAACTAAGGAGAAATTTCCTAGGGGCTTGGCACAACCCCCTAAAGGTCCCTTGCAACTACTAAAAGGAACAGTAATGGGTGCGAGAACCCGCAGGAACTAAGCTTCTTCACCATCACACTAGTCCGATCAGCTAGCCACACTTCCTTCGATCAGACTTGAAGGGAGGGATTTGTGATAGGGTTGAATATCCCGTGGCAGACACTGGGGATGAAGAAGCTTTGTGACAAAATGCAACGAGTTTTAGTGACTCCTTTTTCAGAGTCCTCGAGACACTCTCGGGAAGGGGAGCCTCTAGGGTCCCCCTTAGGAGACAAGTCCTGGGGAGACAACCAGAAGATCCCTCCCGGGATCACCCCGGGAGGTGGGGTCCCGAGACCACCTCGGGAGCTATAATGCCTGCGATCCCCCGGGTCGGAAGACCCCGAGACCACCTCGGGGAAGCGGAGCCTAAGCTACATTCGACATTAAATAACAACTCTTTCCCTCCCTCGCGGATCTATGGATAAGCATCCCCGCTGACACAGAATCACCACGCCCCTAAATGTCGTAATGGGTCGAAATGTAATGACGGCTTAGACCGTTTCATAGACTATCCAGTAACCGCCGAAAGAGGAGGGGGACCTTACATAAATCGTGGGGACGTGGCAAGGCAGCGAAGGCAAGTATAAAAGGTACCCCAACCTCTCTGGTAAAGAGGGTTAAGCGTTCTCTACTACTCATACTTTCTTTCCCGTCTTACACCTTTCTCCATCGACACACTGACTTGAGCGTCGGAGTGGGCTCTGCCGGACAACCTCCGACATGTTCCCCTAACACTCGTGTTAATCTCGCAGGGCGCAGAGTTCCTCCCCTCCTGTCAACTTCTATGTAGGCAGAATCGTGGTGCCTGACCATCATCGTCGACTCCTTTCGAAACAATGTACTTGATTTTTCACTAACAATTTCTCTTTTTAAATTAGGTCACAGATTATGAAAATTATATAATGACAAGTTATGCTAATGAGATAACAAAACATGCAAGCATAACAATTTAAACATAGCAATTTTTAACTTAAACCTATCTCATCAAAAAGATGATCTACCCAGATGCAAATAATAATCTTACTTTTATTATTAATTAGGAAAGAATTCTCTTGGATATTTGTTTGCATAAGAGAGAGGATATATTTAAATTAGGTCACAGATTATGAAAGTTATATAATGACAAGTTATGCTAATGAGATAACAAAACATGAAAGCATAACAATTTAAACATAGCAATTTTTAACTTAAACCTATCTCATCAAAAAGAAGATCTCCCCAGATGCAAATAATAATCTTACTTTTATTATTAATTAGGAAAGAATTCTGTTGGATATTTGTTTGCATAAGAGAGAGGATATAGAAACGTTGAATGATCTTCAATAAAAAGAATCCATAAAAATTAGTTTAGAGTAATGATAGGGAGAGTGAATTTGAAAGAGTGAATGTGAGAGTGAATGACGTGGCAGTTATTGTATACACGTCCGATCGCCGATCGAACACCACCGGCGACCTCTGATCACCGTCCCGAATCAAACTATGTCCTAAGAAGATCGGTGAACTCATCGGGAATCGCCGCAATTATGATCTCGTCATATTCATCGTCAATCCGACGAGATCTCAATTACCGGCGACCCTGCCGGGTTCACCATCCCCCAAGACATAGTTTGATTCGGGACGGCAATCAGAGATCATCGGTGGTGTCCGATCGACGATCGAACATGTACACATTAGCTGGACGTCATTCACTCTCTCATTCACTCTCCCAAATTCACTCTCCCAATCATTACTCATTAGTTTAAATGCTCCGTTTTATATATTTTTTTTAGAATAATAATTGGGAGAATGAAAATGAAAGAGTGAAAACTATAATGAATGACGTGACATTTTGTATGTACGATCTTCGACGGATTCACCATGCCCCTCAGGGTATAGTTTGATTCGGGACGGCCACCGAAGGCCGCCGATAGTGTCCAAGCAATAATTGAATGTGTGTAAAGTATCACGTCATGTCATATCATTCACTGTGATTTTCACTCTCCTATTTCACACTCCGTTTTTTTATAAGGAAAATAGTCGAAGATTTGCTCGAGTGGAACCGGATGACCAACGACCCAAGCATGGTAATAATCACGATGAAGACGATCGAGGTATTTGCCAGAGCCAGAGGACTCTGGGCATCCTCTCTCCGTTAAGATCTGGTCTTTCAACGACGATGATGACGATTGAACTATCAGCCAGAGTCAGAGGTGACTCTGGTCATCCTCTCTCGGTTAAGATCCGGTCTTTCCTCTTCAGTTTCCTCCGAATCAAGATCCCCCACTACTATCTCTGCTCCCGCTCCCCCTGCTGCCGCCTCATCACAGCTGTTGGGGTGATGGGGATGGAGTCTCAGACCGTGGAGACCAGCGATGGCGTCAAGCTTCACGTGCGGCTCTTCAAACCGGCCGATCCTCCCGTGAACGATATCGTCCTCGTTCTTGTCCACCCCTACACCGTCCTCGGCGGCTTCCAGGGCTTACTTCGGGGGATCGCCGCCGGACTCGCCGAGAGGGGATACCAGGCAGTTACCTTTGACATGAGGGGAGCCGGCCGCTCCTCCGGCCGGGCCTCCATCTTCGGCTCTGCCGAGATCAACGACGTCATCGCCGTTTGCAAGTGGGTCTCCGATACGCTCTCCCCTCGTGGCATCATACTTGTTGGCTCCTCCGCAGGTGCTTAAACTATTCTTGGTACCTAGTTGCTTGTTTCTTCTTTTGCTTCGTTAGTACTTCGTGATCCTGCTCAACACACTGCACAAAGCATTCAGTCTGAATTGTGGCTCAAGAATGCATATTATCTTAATTTGTTTAGGTTATTGGAAGATTGGACCTGATGAAACAACTGAGTTAATCTCGTTTGCCAATCAACAGTTGGGTTTTAGCGTTCCTGAGTTCATTCTCGGTGAATTTAATGTCCCCACTTCTTGCCAGATTAAGAGGACGCATTACACTACATAAATAAGTAGCTCGGGCACCTTATGGTAGCATTACGGAAAAAAGTTGAATTCCTAATCAATCTTTTAGTAGTCTTCTGTCAAAATTCTAAACTGGAGATATCTGGTACTTTAGTCATGTAAAAACACCTTGAATTTACTACAAATCGGCCAATTATCTTTACTGAAAAGATTGGACAACATGATCTTTGACTGAATTGAAGGCCAAAATTCATAGACTGTACTAATTTTCACTTATGGTTTATATCCACTAGTTGTCCTGAATTTTTCTTTTCCAAATTCATCCAAATAGGTCAAGTGATTTTGTTGGTCTTCCTTGCTAGTGTTCAAAATAATTAGTATATTTTCATTTTTTGGGTTATGTGATGAGACTGACCACTCAAGTTTTTTCCATTTTTAACTACCATCTCACCAAGAAGATAACAACTTGAAATGTATTTTTGGTAGTTCAGCTTGGATGGTTTAACATTACGTCCAAACTCCTATGCAGCTAAAATCAAGCAAGGTTCATAGCTTTTTTCAGCTTGGTTAAACAAATTACTAGTAAGCTTTAGATTAAATTTATTTCACGTTTAAACTACTGAAAATTCATGCTTGATGGCTAATAATATTAGATTTGGAAAGCTCGGTATAGCCTACGCTTGTTTATGTTGCTGAACAAGCCTGAGCTTAGAAGCTTGTGTATTCTATTGAATCTACCTTGAGGCAACTTCCAATGCAATCCTACTGTAACTTTATTGGTCTATCAAAATACCTACAACTGAATTTCTTTATGAATGTCTCATCAAGCGTGTAACTAATCTTGTTTGTGAACCTATTCATAAGCTATTAATTGAAATTATTTGATTCCTTGTAAATGGAAATTCTTATGGAACTATAAATGAATCTTTTTTACAAGCATACAAGTTTGTTTGTTCGCAATGTATTCATGAGCTTATAAAGAAGTGTGTTCAGAAAGAAAATAAGTTTGAACAAAACACAACAGTAGGTTCAAATAGTGATATAGTTAAAATTATAGTTCAGTGTTGGCTCACTATATATGAAATGAGCTTCAGCAAGTTGTAACAACTTGAGCTCCTTAACCCGTTTACTACCATAAAACATGTTATTCCCCAAGGGCGACTTCCCTTAAAGGAAGTGCCTCTGTGACGTCATGTGGCTAATTTTTATCTTTTAAATCAAAATTATCTTTGGTTGATGAAATAAGTTTCGGCGGAACTTCACCTGTATTTTTTGAGAAAGTCCTTTTATAGAACCAATAGAGAAAAACTATATGCAACAATACAATAATACAAACACCACATAAATAACAACATAAAAAAATTATTCATATGCAACTACAACTACAACTAAAAACATTTGAAAATCCAAAATCCTAACAATGTAAAAAAGAAAACATCATGTATTAAAACCCATCATAGAATGGAAAATGACATATAGTTTTGAATCAAACTTCATTTCAGAAAAAGTCTGAAAATCTTTCAAATAAAAAAGCATAAACATTTAATCAAACATAGAACGAAGATCCACTTGACTCGAAGCCTTCTGTGCAACACATAAAATTTCAATAATCTAGTTAGTCCGTGAATCTAGAAGCTTAAGGAAAATAAGGATAGGAGAACAAATGTGCCCGAGTACATGAATCTAACATAAAGAAAAGACTGATAAATAATGCAACAATAGTACATTTCTTTTATGTTTGCCTCATTACCATGTCTTGCAAATTATTCTGTAGTTAGAAAAATGAAATATTTCATTTTCCATCTTTGTAGTAGTATGATGTATGTTTGTAACTAATCATATCACTTTATCTCTACATTTAGCCAGATAAAATAAAAAAACACTAAAATCCAAATTTTAGTAACAATAACATAAGAGTAAAATATTGATATATATTAGAGGCCCAATGAGAACATAAATGAAATAGGTTGAATGCTTCACCAATAATGCATGAGATTACTTCTGCATAACTAAATCCCAAACACGCAATGAAAGTAGTGCATCAACATATATGTCCTCAAGCCAACAAAAGCATAAATGAAATACACTGAAGCCCTCACCAATAATGTCTGAGATTACTTCTCTGGTGTCAAAGACTAAACCCAATATGAAATATAAGAAAAAAGGTGTAAAACCGACTCCAGGAATGCATGAGAATGAGAACACTTTGTTAATGTGGGAGATGAACCCCTAAAATATCAAACATGACTAAAAACAAACATCCAACATGAATGAAAAATGTGTCTCCAACAAGAATATAAATACGAACAATAGTCTGTGTGTTAATTTGAATGCATGATCTATTTAAGGGAAAGGAATCTAAAAAGAAATCTTAAACAATTAAATACTTACAGTGATCTCTTGCAGATTCTTCGTGAGCAACTGAAGATGGAGGAAATATCATTGTTGCTGTCGACGAGAAGATTACAGTGATGAACCTTCTCGCACGGTCCACGAACCAAATCCCTTCCTTCGACATGAATGTTCTCCTTACCTTTTCCTTCTCTCGTTCTCCCCAACGAACGAAGTGTCCCTTAATGAATGACTTGGACGCCTATTTATAATGGGGATCTAGAGGGTTAAAAGGGTAATTTACCCTTATCAGAAGTGGACAACATGGGTTTTATTAACAACCCATGTTCCATATGATCCCATTACCAATATCTCTCACTCGTCCAAGTTAAGTCACAAAGACCATATGAGGAATTAGTCACAAAGACTATTTAAAAGTCAAGTCATAAAGACTATATACGAATCAGATCACATAGACCATACAAGAATATTCAATTCATACATTAGGAAAAATGGTTCGTGCGACAGCAAACACATTGAGTATTTATTGCTAAGAAAGTTGTTACACTTAGCTGCTCTCTGAGCGATCAATACTAAGAAAGTTATTACACTTTTCTTAGTTATTTTATCACATGAATCAAAGATATCAATAACTTACTTTTACCCCAGATTAAATCATTTACATCAATATGAACATCTCTAATCCCTCATGATAATAATTAAGTCAAGGGCATGTTCAGTATTTTCATTCAATACAATTATTCACAATCACATTTTTACTACTTAACAAAAAATATAATTGGTCGACCAGTGAATAAGTGTCAAAGATGTAAATCTTTTTTAATCTTCCTTTTTAGCTTGAATCTATATTCTAATCAGTTGCTTTCCTAGTTATGCTTTATAGACTGAATTATCCATAGTCAATATGATACATGCTAAAGTAGCAAACATTGATTAGAATTTCAAGCAAACAGTTAAATAGTCACTTAGGGTAAAACTGAGATTAACTTATAATCTCAAGGGTCTCATATAATAGAGAAGCAGGGATCCTTTTACATACTACCCTTATTGTCGCTATAACACGTGGTATAAATCACATGCTATGATGTTTTTCTCTTTAACAAATAAAGAGTGCATGTTTTTCCTCAAAATTAACATTGTTCAGATTTTGATCTAGACATATCTAATGTCTAATCCTGAATTCAACTTATTAATTCGAATCTGGCTTTTAGCAGATTCAGTAAATGATGGGTTCATTTACTCCGATTATTATATAAATGATCTCTTGATACAAAAATCAAGGTGACCCCAACTTATGAGTATGTCTCTATTCACAACTACATAAGCTATCCCATAAGTAATTGTCTTACCTCTATTTATACTCAACAAATAGAGATGATTGCCCATGTGAGTGGACCAATCTCAACCTGCCAACATGCTTATCGAGATTTTATCCAAAATGTAACACTGATATATACACTGAATAAATCATAACACTTTCATATATTTTGATTGTTTTTACAATGTGTTATATTTTACGAAGTCCCAAAGACTTCACATATCCAAAAAATGACTCTTTAGTCAATGACTTAGTAAAAGGATTTGCAAGCATAACATGTGTAGGAATATACTCAAGGACTATCTTTTTTTATTTTTGTTCACAATAACCCTTACATAATTATACTTAATTTCTATATGCTTGCCTTTACTGTGATATTTGGGATCCTTGAAAAAAGCTATTGCAGCTTGATTGTTACAATACACTATAATAGGACTCCCACTATCTTTAACAATCTGCAAATGCTTCAGGAACCTTCTTAGCCAGACAATTTCTTGTACAACCGCTGCACATGCCACATATTCAGCTTCCATTGTCGACAATGCTACACAAGCCTGTTTCTTGTTGTTCCATGAGATTGGCGCCACCATTCAGCAAGAAAGTACCATCCGATGTGGATGTTCTGTCATCAAGGTCTCTTGCCTAATCTGCATTTGTGTAGCCCTTCAGGTTCAACTTTGATCCTTGGAAGCAGAGATCATAATCTGCTGTCCCTTTGAGATATCTGAATATTCACTTCACCGCTTTCCAGTGTCTCGATCCTGGGATTGACTGAAAACGGCTAACTAAGCCAACAATATAGTTGATATCAGGACGTGTACACAACATAGTGTACATTAAACTATCAATGACACTAGCATATAATTTTTTCTTCATGTCGGCTATCTCATTAAGAGTCTTGGGATACATACTTCTGCTCAACACAATACCTCTCACTACAGGAGTTTGTTCAATGTTTCAATTTGACATATTGAAGTGTTGTAACATCTTTTAGTAATATAAGGGGGGCGCTTGGTAAGCGGGTTTAGAAGGCGGGAATGAGAATGAAATCTATTTCATTCCCATTTATGATGCTTGGTATACGGGAATCGGAATCAAAATAAGGATATGATACCCTTGATTTCATAACCCAACCCCCACTAGGTTATCACTAAACCCATAAACCCCTCAATCAAAACCCATTACCATTTCCATTCCCAAATATATACCAAGCGCCCCCTAAATCCCTTGAGACAAACCCAAAAGTCTTTTTGATCAATCTCTAATGATCTTCACCCTAAGATGTACTCAACTTCTCCTATATCTATTATGTCAAATTGTGATGAAGGATATGATTTGACTTCTATCACAAATTGTATGTCATTTCCAGCTATTAGCATATCATTAACATATAATGATAAGATGACAATCTTTCCTTTATCTTCCCCGAGATAAACATGATGATCCTCATTGATCATTTCGAAACCTTAAGATAAAATGACTTCATTGAATCTTATGTTCCATTGTCTTGACGCTTGCTTTAGCCCATATATAGACTTTTTAAGTTTACATACTTTATCCTCTTGACCTTCAGCAATATAACCTTCTGGCTCCGCCATATAGATTTTCTCGTCAAGATTACCATTATGAAAAATTGTTTTTACATCAATCTGATGTAATTCCAAGTCATAATGTGCCACTATAGCTAAAATGACACGTATTGATACAAACTTCACAACAGGGGAAAATGTCTCTTCAAAATTAACACCCTTCATTTGGGTATATCCTTTTGCAACTAGACGAGTTTTGTATCTATTAATCGATCCATCTACATTCCGTTTGATTTTGAGAATCCACTTATTCCCAATAACCCTTTGGCCCTGAGGAATATCGACTAAATCTCAAACCTGATTTTTTTCATAGACTCCATTTCTTCATCTATTGCAATTTTTTATTTTTCTCTAACTGAGCATATCAATGCTTCATCAACCGTTTGAGGCTCCTCATCGTCAACAGGGAGAATCATTAATGTCTCATTCTCAATGTCAAACCTTTTCCGAGGAATAATCTTGCGACTACTCATTCACAGGTCAGACCGTTGAGAAACTGAAGTTGATTCATTCATTAGCAAATCACTTCCACTAGGTTGACTAGATTCAGGTTTCTCTTGTGATACCTGATTTGTTGATAAAGGAACAATATCCTCCTCCTTTATTTCAAATAAAGAAATTGATTTATCAACTTCACCTCTTGTTGGGAACTCAATTTCAAGAAAAATATCATTTCTTGACTCTATTTCAGAGATGGTTCTATTTTATTGCTCACTAATGAAAATATAACTCTTAGAAGTATCAAATTACCTTACAAAGATATACTTTTTACCCCTTGGTCATAGTTTTCTATATTTGTGAGTTTTATCATGAACATAGGCAGCTGACCCCCAAGGTCTCAGATTACTCAAATATGATTTTTTGCCTGTCCAACGTTTATATAAAGTAGGGACAAACTTAGAAGACATTCGGTTAAGTATATAGGTAGCAGTTAATAATGCATTTCCCTTATAGGAAATTGACAAATTAGCTAGAACCATTATATACCTAACCATATTTAGAAGAGTTCGATTTCTTGTTTCAACAACCCAATTTTGTTGTGAAGTGTCAGGGATCGTTAGCTGTTTAATAATTCCTTTCTCATTCCATGTTGTCTTGAACTGATCAGATAAATATCCACCTCAACGGTTAGTGCTTAAGGTTTTAACCTTACGATTCAATTGATTTTCAACTTCGTTCAAATAACGCTTGACGTAATCTAATACTTCATATTTATGAGAAATTAAATACACATGCCCAAAACGTGTGAAGTCATCAATAAATGTAATGAAATAGGAATCTCCATGTCTAGCCTTCAAATTTATTGGACCATATACATTCGAATAAATTAATTGTAATGGTGATTCAGCTCTAATAACCTTATCAAATGGTTTCCTAGTTGCTTTTCTAGTAAAACAATGTTCACATACTGATAAGTTAATCTTAGCATGAGTGCCTAATAAACCTTCCTTAGCTAATCGATTCATTCGTTCTTATCCGATATGTCTTAGTCTAGCATGCTAAACTTCCTTATTAATATCAGCATCACTAGTAGGAGCAATATTTGAAAAACAACTATTAATTCTATAATTAATATCTCGTTCTACATGAAACCAGTCATTACATAATCGCATCTAATTAACACAAAGTTAATATAAAGTTCGGCACAACAACTGTAAAAGTTTATACAATAGCCCCACTATGTAGGTTGAGCTTGCAAGTGTCAACTCCTTTGACTTCAATCCTTGCATTGTTTCCCACATATATCCATCTGTTGCCAGTTGATACCCAATGGTACTCCACATATATAGCTCGATCATGAGCTACATGGTTCGTTGCTCCTGAATCTATAATCCACAAAAGATAAGAATCAGCTAACAACACTGAGCCAACAACATAACGCTTATGAAAAGAAGATAAATATGGATATATCTTTTTCGGCTCAGTGCATTCTCGAGCAAAATGACCCTTCTTACCACATTTATAACAAGTCAACTTGCTCGTAGGTTTTTGTCCACACTTCTTTCCTTTAACATTCTTCTTAATTGGGTCTTGCTCAGCAGCACAACTTTTTTTTCCTTTTCCCTTTCCTTTTCCTTTCTTGAATCATCTTTTCTTATTCTTGGATCCAGAACCTTTAGTTACAAAAGTCTGTCCAGAAATCTTTGCGGATTTTATTCTTTTCGCCTCCAGTTTAACATGGCATGAGACATCAACAAAAGTCTTAATACTTTCATTATGTGTAAGGTTTTGTTACATCGATTTCTAAGAATCAGGAAGGGAACAGATAACTGCCTAAAACCTGTTGTTTATCAGTCAACTCATAATCAACAGTTTTTAGCTCTCGAATCATATTCCTCATTTCCCTCAGATGTTAGGTAATTCAGTGTAACTCATTATTTAGTAAATGCATAAATAAACGTATTATTTAGTAATTCAGTGTAACTCATATGCATGTAATTAATAACTAACTCATTGTAAATTAGAATTGGTTTACAAAATTAAGTGACAACTATGTTCCCACTCATTCTTTGTATTTCTAATCTAATAAACATTGATTAGTTATTTTACATACATCCCATCATATGAACTAATCATAAATGTACTTATCATTTAAATGAAATGAACTAATCATTAACAAGTTTGATAACACAACTTAACTTTTCATAAAATAAAACTATTCGTACATAACGACGGTAACCACTACATGACTCATAAAATTAAATGAATAAATACTGTTTGCACATAACAAAAACAAGACTTTAATAAACCAAATAAGCTAGCACCACTCCCACTAGGACAAACACTAGCGCTTGGTAAACACCATTCCTTTTATCCCAGACTTGATCTGAAGTAACTCAACTTCAGGATCCTTCACAGATTCTATAGGATCCTCTTCTGGATCCTCCTCGATTTTTTCAATTGGATCTATCTTGAATTCCTTAGGATCCTTCTCGAATTCTATTGGATCTATCTCAAATTCCTCAGGATCCTCCTCGAATTCTACTGGATCCATCTCGAATTCCTTAGGATCCTCTTCTGGATCCTCTTCAAATTCTTCAAGATCCTCTTCCAGATCATTCTCAGAATCTTCTAGATCCTCTTTTGAAAAATTTTGGCGAAGTAGTTCTCTACACAACTCAATATATGAGATACACCCTTCATAGCATCCCCATATACATTTTGCAGCTACTCTATCACGCCTTGGTAACGAACGAATCAATGCTCCAATCTTGTAGTTGTCTAGGATTGGAAATTCTTCCTGCTCGAGTTTCTAAAACAATCGATCAAGCCTTCCCATATGTCCTTGAATTCCAATACTTGGGCTATAATCAATCACTTTTATTTGTTTCCTCAACTTATTCTGTCGCACATTGCGATGGGTCAATCTGGTTATAAACCTCGGCATCTGGAATTGAATATCACAATGTTAGTACAAAACGAACAAACTAGTAACAAAACCGGTTTAATTCAATTCACATATATGTATAAACCCACAGAGTCATAAGCAGATAAGAAAAACAAATTTTCTTAATTTGAGAAACTCCATTTAACTAATACATCGAACTGATCGATTAGGAAATTGAATACTTTGCTGGGTCCATTGTCCTCATTAGAACTAATCTAATTGGACGGAATATCTTATCTAAGTTGTTCTTGTTTAATCCTTAGTTCATTAGATTCAAACTTATTGATCAAACCAAACAAATTGATTCTAGTTAAATCAACTAATGATTTGAACCATATTAGGTTTGATTGACCTAATTTAGTCTGGTCAAACTAACTAATGATTTGAACTAGATCTCAGGCTTAATTGGATCAACCTGGTCTGATTAAATCAACTAATGATTTAAATTCTATCCAAATATAGTTCAAATAAATTTCGACCCATTAAATTAAATAGGGCCTAAACCCAATTTAATTCAAATCCGACTTTATCACATACACTTAAAATTATATATATATATTTAATCTATTCGACATCAAGCATTTAGAAAAAAACTTTAACCTTTGTTTTATCATCCATGGAAAAACTTAACAATTTTTTTATTATTATTTATACCATAAAAGCTTATGGCTTTTTCTTGACAAACCAAATTTGTGTTTCATTTTTTTTCTCCACAGCCACCCATGCCCACATAACCTCCACCCCTGGTCACACACTGCTCACAACACAACACATAGCCACATCCTCTATTGCGACGAACACGCCGACCGTAGCGGGCTGCTGATGGCCTGCCCTCGACGTGATCGATGGCGCTCTCCGACCACATAGGTCGATCGCTAACAGCAGGAGGTAATCACGACATAGTAGTGGTTCTTGCGGATGGTGGCAGATCTCAACATAGTCATGATTTTTGCTAGGTGATAGCAAAACATGACGGAGACAAACTTCGTGAGAGGATTTATTGCAGCGAACAAGAATCAAGAGGGAAATTTTATGCTTGATGCAGAGGTTTTACTTTCATGCATTTCAGAACTATGTTGATATTAATATTTCATGCATGATATAAAACTATCAAAAATGGCAGTAATTTGTCGCTACCGATTCTCATATAGCAAGCATCAGGAATAAAATTCATCATGCATTCAAAATACTGCTCTGATACCATTGTTAATTTGAATGCATAACTATTTTAGGGAAAGGAATCTAAAAGGAAATCTTAAACAATTAAATACTTACAATGATCTCCCGTAGATTCTTCGTGAGCAATTAAAGACGGAGGAAATACCGTTGTTGCTGTCGATGAGAAGATTACAATGACAAACCTTCTCGTATAGTCCACGAACCAAATCCCTTCTTCCAACATGAATGTTCTCCTTGCCTTTTCCTTCTCTCGTTCTTCCCAACGAACGAGTTTCTATGGAATGAGTTTAACGTATACCTGATTAAATCCCTATTCTCGATCTTGTGCCTGACGATGTGGAGTCCGTTCATAATTTCTTGAATCCGGGCGTGCAGTTGGGAAGCAGTTTCTCCGTCCTGCATTTTTAGATTATATAGTTTATTCAACAAAAGATTGCGACGGCTCACCTTAGTGTCGAAGGTTTCTTCGTGGAGTTCTATCAGCTTATTCCAGAGTTCTTTGGCGCTGCTGAAGGGACCGACTCGGTTAAGCTCCTCCTTTGTAAGTCCACATTGGAGGGTTTGTGTTGCCTTTGCGTCAGCTTCGATTCTCTTTTTGACAACGACATCCCATTTGTCGTAGCTCAGTGCCACCCCTTGCTCATCTCTTGGAAGGTCAAATCCGGTTTGAATTATTATCTATATGTCCACCTGAGTTTTCAGGTGAACTTTCATCCGACTCTTCTAATACTCGAAGTCTTCCCCAGAGAAGAGATGGGGGGCGAACAGTACTGTAGCCCTCTTGCATGGCCATAAAGATAGAGGAGAGAAATCCGAACTTGCAAAAACAAGAACAACATAATGTACCAATACTTTTGTCTTGGATTAGCAGTGTGGGGGAAAAAATACGACCGAAGAGAACTTAAAAAAAAAAAGGCAAAATTACCCTTTAAAAAAAACTACGGAAAATCCGAAAAGTGCTCAAGTGGTGGTTTCACCAAAATTGAGCAGCCCCGGCTCTGATAACAATTGTAGGATCGAGATTGAGCGATAGAGGGGGGGGGGGGTGAATATCGCTTTGCAAAAAAACATTGGATTTAACACTTAAATAATTAAGTAAAGTACACAGCGGAAGATTTGAGAGTAAGTGTAGGAGTTAGAGAGAAAGCAGCGGAAACATGAAACAAAACACGATCGCTATCTCATGTTGGTTTTACTTGCTTCGGAGTCTTGACCGGCTCCTACTGCAAGGCCCACGATCCTTAACCGTTTACTTTGGGCGTTACTAATAATCGCAAGAATGTTTACAGGTAACAAACTGAAGTGTGCAATAAAAAAATGAACAATTATACCGACTCCTGAAATGAGAGGACAGATCTTCGTTGGCAGAGTCGGACGGCGTTTCAGCGTTATCGGAACTTCGGTCACGCAACACACAGAAGAAGAAAGTGATCGCAGTGTTTGAATTGATATTTTGGACTGCTGCGCTCGACCCTTTTTTATAGTACTTACTCTGGCGCCTGAATGACCATTCAGGCGCCCCCATTGCAGCATATCGGGCGGAAACTCTATCTACTGCCCGGTCAAATTCTATTTTGGCCAGGCGTCTGTGTGTTGATGTGGATCCTCCACTCAGCACTCACCACGACAGCCAGATTCTGACCATTGCGCCAGCTCAGTCGTCGTTTGCCAACTCTCAGGCGCCTGAGTCCAATTCAGGCGCTCCAGTTAAGCTGCTTTCTCTTTTTAGCTGCAACAAGGGTTAGTTCCATAAAAGGTTAGTAAAAGGTTAAATAGCTCAATGTTTCAAGTATCATATCCAAGTTGGGAATGATAAACATGTATTCGCCAGCTTAAGGAGTGTGAGAAAACATGATTTTGTGACCATATATAGGCTAAAAATATTTCATAAATTATGGGATATGATTGCGCAGCTAGTTTCCATAAAAGTTTGTTTATGTTTTTTTTTTTAGTTTTTTAGATAAGTTTTATTAGAAATCGTATTATCAATCTATAAATCAGGGATAGGATCCCATATATTAGACAAGGTTGTTTTTTCAATTTCCAGGAAGCCATTCCGGCATCTTCGGACACAGATTCTCATAGAGGGATATCAAAAAGTGGGGTGGGGGATGGGGGAGGGGAATTGAATGCGACTATAAGGACATGAGGTTGTTAGGGTTGTTGGGGACTCCTAACCTCCTTCAATGACATGAGGTTATTGGTGCTTTAGGGGCGATGCATCAATTTTTGATGAAGTATGCTTTGAAGCTACGAATAAGCTCATTGAAGCTAGCTTTCGTTTTAAAACTTTCGTTTTAAAATCAGAGTCGATAGAAAATCGTACGATGCTTTGAAAAACGTGCGCAGTGGAAGAATTAAAACGAAACACGAAAGCGAAAAACAATAAAAAATAAGCGATGAGTTTTACTTCGTTCGGAGACTTCGGCGACTCCTACTCGAAGGCCCAGGCTCCTTGAACCTTTCTTGTGGGCAATCCACTAAAATTCTCTACCGGTAAACTCCCGGTAGAGCGATTCGAATACAAGATTAGGCGGAAGGGTAACAACCCTACACTTCCCCCTTAAATAATTTCAGTGCAGACAGAACAAATAAAAATGTGTTACCCAACACTTAAGATTATCTGAAGCAGTTTGGGTGTTGGGAGCGATCTTCCGGCAGCAGTCGGACAGCATCGAGTCAAAGCACAAACCGCAGCAGAGGAGCGTGGAAGCCAGAGAGCACCAAAACTTGAACCAGACTTAAAAAAAATATATGTCTTTAGAGGGCTCGCTTGCTTCTTTTTATAGTGTCTCGAGCTGCTAATATTCAATCCGATGCATGATCTTCTCAGCCCAAACTTTATCCATCAGCAAGCTATTCTTAAATAATTTAAAAATAGCTAATTAAATTAAGATAAGAATGCATTTAGAGTTAATTAAAAATGCTCCACTTAAATTAAGATAAGAATGCTCCACTTAAATTAAAATAAGAATGCTCTACTTAAATTGAAAAAATAATTTAAATAAAGTTAGCAAGTTATTCTTTGGAATAATCCAAAGAAGATAACGTTTCTATCCTTTGCTCCACTTAAATAAAAAATAATTTAAATAAAGTTAGTAAGTTATTTTTTTGAATAATTCAAAGAAGATAACGTTTCTATCCTTTGCTCCACTTAAATTAAAAAAATAATTTAAAGTTTAAACTCTCGTACAGAATAACATTTTATCATTAATAGGAGTAATTTTATTCTTAAATAAAATAAGAAATACGAATAATTTAAATGAGAATTTATCCTCCACCGAGGCTTTAGATGAGGAGTAATTTATAATTTTATTCTCAAATAAAATAAGAAATACGAATAATTTAAATGAGAGTTTATCCTTCACCGAGGTTTTAGATGAGGAATAATTTTGTAAAATTTACCTACAAAATCTAATTAGTTCACATATCAAATAAAACCTGTAAAATAGAGTTAATGCAATGGACTAAGATAAGAATGTTTTTAGAGTTAATTAGACCCCGTCCAAACCTGGATAAAGATCTAACCAGGACTCACCCGAGGTCACCAAAATGGGCCTAAGTTGGACCGCACCTACAGTCCTAAAATAGGACCCGTCCTCACTGGTTCGCTCCTCCAGTGACTTATCTTACTTATCTCGTGCAGCTCTACTCAACTTCTTAACCCACCAGGTCTTCCCGCCAGGGCTCAACCACCATAGTCTTTTTGCCAAGTTTCAACCAACTTGGGCTTTAGCCAGTTGTCAGGCCTCGCGAACCCAACTGGACTTCCCACCAGGACTCAACCACCCTGGACTTCAGCCTGGTGTCAGGTCCTAAGTCTTTCAACCCTGCACACTTAGTAAAGAGGTCAAAACCAAAAGCAAGCCTAACTTTAATCTATTTGTCATTCATCAAAACTTAAGTTTAACTATTAGTACAAATTGCACCAACAACTTCCACCTAATCAGACAAGTTAGAATTTTTGTCATAGGTGTCAATGCTATAGGTACTTTAAAATTTCTCTAAATGGGTTATCTCTAGATTTCTCATGTGAACATTGTTCACATTGGTCGATCTTCGTTTTCGCAGTTTGTATGCATCTTGGTTGATTGGCTCAGGGGCGACTTCCTTCATTGAGCAAGCCCTCTTTCCTTGGTCCCCTCTAGATACCTCTCTTATAGCCATTGAAACCTCCAAACGTGTCTTTGGCAAGGCTTACGATGTTCTTCTGCATTATGCTAGTAATTGGTGGATCTAGGAGTTAATTAACTCCTAGGTGGCCTTGATGGTGATTATGGCCGCTAGGGAGGCTAACAGTTTAACTTTAAACAACCTCCTTGGGTAGAATTGGTAGCGACACATATGGAGCTTAGAAAGCTCGTGACTAGATGATGCCGAGAGCTTGGAACTTAGAGAGCTCATGACTAGATTTGGCACAACCAAGACAACATCTTAGTGATTTAAAGATCCATTCAAGATCGAGAAGGTTGCATGAGGCAACCAAGAGATTGTTGGTGTCACGCCCCTGGGGACCTACATGTCCGATGACAAACGGACAACATCTCTTTTATACGGCGGACAATCTGAAACATTTATACATAGCCTACATGGCCCCAACATACCTCGGCCAACACAGTCGACACATATAACATATAAAGAATTTATCATATATTAGCGGAAGCTGCGAACCGAAGTGACAACATCAAAATAGAACAATATAAGCCCTCTGGGCACAAGAAACACATCAACCCCAAAACATGCAGCGACTACAAGTCAATGTAACGAAAAAGATAATACACACACATAGTTGTAATAAGATGCGAAGCAAAAACGACTTGACGGGAGGCACGGACTGTGGGGCATCTCTTGGCGACTCCAAGTACATTATCCTGAAAATGAAAAATATGCTATCGGGGTGAGTCCAAGTGAACTCAACAAGTATAGATATAAGATATGTATAATATCAAAAGCTACACAATCAATATAAAAAGAAGTAGATACAGTCTCATAACGATATCAGAAACATGATTGAAAATACTGTAACATGCCAGAGTCAACAATCGTAGGAGATGTAGGTTAAAGATCCTCGGTAAAAACCCTCCATGGGTAAGCTCGTACCACACGAGCTAGTGAAAGGTCATAAAACCATATGAAAATACCTCTTGTATGTTCGTGTCAAACATATGCAACAATTAAATGAAGCAAGCACAAACAAATATGAAGATGTATTGTATACACATGGTGCCATGTCATGTGTCACCTCCTGAAGCTAGTCAAGCCACTGTCGCATGTCGTATACAAACGACTGAGTGGGCATAGCTGTGACAACTGTACGTACTCTGTCACCACTGCTCCGGAGTGGCTGAGTGGATATGATGTTGACGAAGGACCACCCTCTTACCCCAAGTCATATGGGGGGGAACCGCTCTCATCCCCTCGTATCACCGGAAAGAGGAGGGATCCACTGAATACACAGTGCTCCAATCTACCACTATCCCTGAGTGGTTGAGCATATCCTGACATTGGCAAACTGCCCACACTTTGATAACCACTAACCTAAGAGTGACCATGTGGGCATGTTTTGTATGACTGATGACCCGTTTCAATCATAAGGGAGCTAAGGGTCGGCAGCTAATGCAACCGTGTGAGGATGGTGCATGACACTATTCAATGCAACACCCACCAATCAACTATCCATATTGCAATATGACATGCACATGTCTGAAATATATGTTATAACCTAATTACCATGCAACTATGTATACAGGTAAAAGTACAGCTAGTGATCAATCCAATATCATGTATAATGTGACACAGCCAATCCTAAGCACACGTTCACATGTGTGTACTTTACAGAGCGAAGAGTATCAAAGTAAGACTGTATAGATGTAAATATGATTATCACATATCCAAGCAGTTAAGTATCAAGCAGGATAATCAAAAGCAGGATAAAAGTAATAACCTACTACTACCATATCAACAAGCCAAGTTAGAAGTCTCAAATGGAGTTCCTTGTAATAGAAAGAACCTCGTCTAGAAATCCGCAACAATAAACCCCGTCAATGCCTTGTATCAAAGGCATAGTGTTTGGCTACAATACACATGATGCTTAGCTATATATGCTACCTTAATTAATTAGGATTGTCCTAAATTATTAGGTCCATTAATTATCCTTAATTAATGATTAATTCTTAATTAAACCGGATTATCAAAATTAGGTTTAATTATTTATATATCTATACATACCTAATCCGATCACTGAATTAACCACCTACTTACTATAGATCAATGTGAGGCTTTACCACAAAATACCCTAACTCGATCAACCCTGAACCAAACTTCCACTAGAAGAACAACATAATGAAGCTCACGACATACTTATCCCAGCTTCAATATACTAAACAAAAGCCAAATACAAACCCCTCATATCAACCATATCACGTGACATAGTGGATTTGCCACTCACAGGCCTAAGTGGCAAATTTACAGCCGAAGCAACCCAACAAATCAGCAACAATGAATTTCCACCGAAAGCAAAACAACTCCATTGCTGAACAAATGGTTGTACTACAACCCAACTCTTCTCATCCAAGATCAAAGGCAACAAATGCCAACAAAACATTCATGACAACTTCAAAACACTCCCACAGATCTAATGCAAGAACAAAAAAACAAGAACAGTTTCATCCCTCAAAACCGAGTTGCGATCTAACTAACCAGAGTTATACCAGTAGCTATCACCAAACTAACAGATTTGTTATAAAAACAACTCTCCCACAAAGCCCCACGCCAAGGAATAGGACAAATCCATAAATCCAAACTGATCTCAAAATCACCCAAGATACAAGCTAGACTGTGAACGAAATTCTAAAACTGAGAATCGATACAACACACATTCATCCAAAATCAACAGAGCTAGCCAATTCATCCCTAAACAACCATAGAATAGGTCTACACCTTACTTGACTAGTGCTGGCAGCAGTCACCTTCCACGGATTCGGCAGAACCAAAAGTTGAGCGAAAATTTGCCACAGCACTTCCCCGATTTGAGGTGTGCTGGCAAGGTCCAAATGCCCCCGGAGACCCTCCACCGGATTTCCTTCTCATTCCCCCCAAAACTAACCTGCGCAGAGAAATCAAAATGCAAATCCCAGCTTAAGGAATGCCTTACCACCCTCAGTCGATCCTCACATCTACCTACGGATCCTCAAAGGTCCTAAGGAAAGTTTGGAGACCTACCTCAAGGAGATTGCCACCGATGCTGCTTGCAAGGTGGGAAAGATCGCAGACGGGAAGAAGATAATCGAAGGTCGCTCTGAGGTGTGGGGAATATAATCGGATCGCAAAGGAAGAAGAGCTTCCTAGTGTGGCCATTGTTGCGTGGGATGAGATCGTGGCCGGAGTTTGCTAAGAAGAGGAAGAAGGGAAGTGGATCGGCTCTAATCATTTGGAGAAAAAGATGTTTCGAGCGGAGGCCGCAAGGAGAGGGATTTAAGCCATGACATTTCACATTTAGCCCCTTCAACTTGGCAATTCCCATCTCTAACCTTAATTTAGGGTTCTTTCTCTAATCACCCCTCAAACCTTTATGTATTTAACCCCCTGCCCCCTTAAACCTAGGATTTTTAGTCTTTAAACCTTCCAACTCCCATTAATTAAAACCGACCCCTCATTTATCGAGTAAATTTCCTCGGAAAAATTTTATTTACCAATTCCCGAGTTGTCGTATTTAACAGTTGGACGAGAAGCATTGAGGTGGTGTTGGAGCAGCTCGTTGTGCATAGCTTAGTGCAGTTAAGTTGGTAGCATAGTGGCTCGAGGTTCATAGAGATCTAAGGAGAATGATATGAGACATCTGGGGGACTACAAGATGAGGAACATCGAAGTGTAGACATTGACAACTAAGAGAAGGCGAATTGCATAGGTGAAGCGTGAAGGATAACACAAAGCAAGTCGTGGGTTAGGGTGCATTCGATGGATGAGTAAACTAATCGGAGATGGCATTGGTGGCGAAGTCAAGGTGTGGAAGTTAAGCTCTAGTATGTTAGCTGTGAGAATTGAGAGAATATATTGTTGGGATTGGGTGGTTCTCAGCTTAGGGGAGATTCAATCATTAGGATGATCATAGTTGGAGTTCCTGCCGATTAGGGAGCCGAGTCAACCAAGGAATTGACTTAGGGTGATTATGAATAGAATGTTTCTATTTGTGGCTAAGTTGACTGAACAGTCTACTAATTTGTGGTGTAGTGGTAATCCATGGTAATCCAATTGATGAAGAACTCCTATCGTCAATTGCTTGATCTTGCAAATCTACTTCAATGGTTGGATGTCATAAGGTCAAAATGGAGCAGTCAACTGATGGTGCGATCGAATCGATTTAAGTAGTCGAACCAGTTGACTAATGATGGATTGAATCAACTAATGTGACAAATGTCCTATGCAACAAGTGAAGATTGAAGAGGTTGAAAGGTCTATATATAAAGGGGAGTAAAGTGGAGCTTTGAAGGTTGAAAAATTACTGATTCGTTAGATATTATTGAATCTTTCCTTGTAAATCTTTAAGCATTCCTCTCTGAGCTTCTTGTATGTGCTTCTTCTATGAAGTTTCTTCACCACTGGAAGTTATATTCGAAGGAGAAAGATAGTGAGTTTCCAAGAGAGACTCATTGACGAGTCATAGACCATGGAGTAGGTACTAGGATTCCAAACTACTTTATATGCCCTTGCTACTGTAGTGATATTCTTTATGTTTTCATTTCTGTTGGAGTGGGTTATAGGTATAATGGATAATCACCCCTCTCTAACTATCCATTCATCCATCCATCTCAATGGGTTCCAACAATTCCTTCATGCAACAATCTTACCTGAGAGTTCATATCTGCATCCCTTTAAACTAATTGAGGTCCTAAGAGTTACACCCCATAACATCATGGATTTGCATGCTCTCAAATAAATGTTTTAAATGGGGCTATCTGTATGGATACACACTATAAGTATAGCCCTCCCATTGATCTCCATATCTAGCACACAAATCTCTAAAAGCTCCCTGATGGTTGAGTGTTCTTTGTTGGGTGAAAATGGTATCGAAAATTTTATACCCATAACTCTTTGCAATTTCAACCAAAATGTCTACATTAAATGAGATCTTGTTTGTAAATGATACTGTGGGGAATCCTATAAAATTGATTATTTCTCTGCAATATAACCAAATAATTGATTGAGGGAATCCATCTTGGAAAGGATAGAATATGGGACAATCTATCCAATTGATTGACTATCATCGAAATGGAATCACATCACTTTTGGGGCCTTGGAAGACCAATAATAACATCCATAGGACTATGTTTTTGTTCCTACTCTTGATCTCCATCTTCTGCAACAACTCTATTGTTCTACCTTACTCTACCGACACATTATGTTGAGCCACAAATTAGCATCTCTTTCACACGTCACCAATATTACGACCACTAAAGGTCTATGTACATTCGAATACTTCCTGTTCCTGAATACATGGCAAACTGAGAGTCACCGCTCCCAAATACTCTTTATTTGTAGAATGTGATTCAAGAATGTACAACTTAAGTTGGATCCATAATACTGTATTAATGTCACATGAGAACTCTGGCTTAGGCTCATGCTTCTAGCTCACCAACAATTGACACAAGGAGCAGATCTTACAATTGACAATTCTTTTTAGGTGAAAAGGTGTACTTCAAACTTTATAATCAATAAAGATCTCAAATGTGATTCCTTTGAGAATCAATGGTTGGTTGGGATTCAAGTTTGCCTAGCTACATGGGTGACCTGTAAAATGATTCATCCCTTTATAAAAGGCAATTAGAAAAACATCTTACAATATTGTTTACAAGTGATCTCTCCTCAATACAATAAATGTAAAGTTGAGTACCAAGTGCTTGAGTTGATGTCTGCAACCTTCTCCAAGTTCTACCTATGAGCAATATCGGAATAACAATGGAGCAGTTTCTAATTGACTTCTGCGGAACAATGCCAGCTTAAACATACTCTGTTTGGCATGGATTCCTGATGTGGGTAAAATTACCTACACAATTACTTTTTTTTTAATAAATGGCCAGCACACTGTTGTGGGTGCAACTATTGGTTGTTCTGGAATAATACTTTTGTTTGTTTGCTGTGATAAATTATATAACATAATTTGGACAAAGTGACAGATGTAGTATAACATGCTCTATTTTATTAACCTTAAAATGGATTTTGTTTCTTGTCTTCTAAAACTTGAAAAATTAGTACAATTATTCCTTTAATCATGCCTTTTATAAGGGGATAACATGTCATAATTTGTTCCTGCTGTCCACATTTGCCTATTTCCTGTATTAAACTTTTTGGGAACTACTGTGAAATGGAGTTTTTTAGATATTAAATCTGAATGCTTAAGTACCTATCCTTTTCTCTAAGTTGATCTAGCATTATCTCACTTGGATGATTTGTGTGGTAGACAATGTTAACCCATACTGTGGTTACAGGTGCCCCAATTGCTGGTTCAGCGGTTGATAAAATAGGCCAAGTGATTGGTTATGTGAGTATAGGTTATCCTTTTGGTTTCATGGCTTCCATTCTTTTTGGACGGCATCATGAAACTATCTTGCAGTCCAAGAAACCTAAACTATTTATCATGGGAACAAAAGATGGTTTCACAAGTGTAAAACAATTGGAGAATAAGCTGAAAACTGCTGCTGGGAAAGTGGACATTCACCTGATTGAAGGAGCTGGCCATTTTCAGATGGAAGGGCCTGCGTTTGATGCTCAGATGGTTAATTTTATATGCACTTTTGCGGAGTCACTGCAGGTATAGCAGTTCAGGTGCAAGCCGTAGAGAGTTATGGGAAAATAAAGGAAGTACACTCTCATCTCCTAGTGTCGCAATCTAGTTGTGCTGTTTATGAAATTATTGCTATGGGGAACTGATCATTTTTATGAAATTTTAGCGAGCAAATCTTTTGTAAATTAGAATACGACACTTGGTCCATATCTATGTTTTGGACGAGTTTGTGTGCATTTATTCAATTATCAAATGAACTTGTTTGACTAGTAGAATTAATGGTAAAACTAGTTGAGACATTTTTACATTGTTAATTTGTTTCGAGAGCAAGATTAGTAATGAATGAAATTCCCATCCATGGACCTCAGTGTAAGTACCTGAGATCAGGTATGCTTGCTTCAACTGAAGCTGCTTCTAGTAGGAGAAATTGCTTTATGGTGTGTATGACTTTTAACAGAGAATTAGATTGTATAATTGAATCTTATCTATTCCTCATAACTTTTGTGTTTTTTTTCTCGCTCATCTGATAGGATTTTATGAGTTGAACCCACAATATACTGAGAAAGTAAAGGAGATTTACTTTTTTTTAGATACAACATTCCACACAATTTTAAAGTTTAGGTTTATATAACCATCCATCGTATCACTGTGAGATGATTTAATGCTTACTCGAATGATAGATTTATATAACAAAAAGGGTTTGTTCTCTTAGGGAATAAGGTTTTCTTATCTAGGAGGTCCTTCGGTAATCGGTATTGTTATTTATCTCAGATCCAGAAGGCCTGGATAGGATAAGCATGATCACCTTTGCATCATTGTGAGATGACTTAATTTGATCGAATTACACTGTCTGTAATATGACTATATGATGACTCAAGTAGAGCTGATAAGACTTCAATTTAAATTTAACTTTGATTGTTCAGTAACATTAGCCTACAATTGAACTATAAAATAGATTTCCCTATTATACAATTTTAATTAATATTTTTATTAAAAAATAAATTTGTAAGATATTTAAGTGAAAAAATTTTGGTCTAGTTTCAAACTCCAATCCAAACAATGCAAGCTACATTTTCAACGTGGATGCCTCCACTCATCAGTATTTCCCTAATGTTATTTTGCCATGAAGAATCAGGTGTGGTAACCTTAATCTTTTCATACACAAGGAGTCTGATATAATGTTGCTCAGAACAGAAGCGACTCCCCTGTTTGATGATAGTTGGCATATCAAGCGAGCTGAGACGGTGCCTGTAGAATTTCATCTTTCAGGTGCATATTCCATCCCGTGAGAAATGAAGAAAAATTATGAACATAGAAGATTTCTTAATCTACAAAATTGCAAGGGATACTATATTATTCTGATTTGAAAGAGATGCAAAAGGTGAACCGTCACCTTAGCGGCTCCTGGTCTCGGCCCCACAAGTGTCCAGAGGAGGTAAATCAAGAGTTTTATTGGTAGGGTAAGGCACTTGGGGCTGAGAGGATTTAAGCCAGCAGATCAGGTTTTTACCTCGTGTGCGACTGGCGACTCTCGAACCTGAGACTTTCGATGTAAACAGCCAGACATCTTACCAACCGAGTCAGTCCGTGAAAGCATTCTGATTTGAAAGAGAGCTGGCATGGCAAGAGACTAGGTATTCATGAATTTTCTAAAGTGTTGCCTCACATGCTGAAATTGATCAACCGATATAAAACGCGGTCTCTCTAAAAGGTCTCTACTCATCGTATGATCAAAAAATGAAAAGTATCTAGGATGGAGCAGAATTCAGAAAAGTCAAATTTAAAACTTCGAGAAAAAGCTGAGGAATGCCTAGCATATCCAAAAGTAGAGGGAGCAAGGTGCTTATTGGTGTTTAACATTAACTAATTTTTCTTAACATGAATGAAGGTTAAATCACAGTTTGGAAAACGCAAAGGGAAATTATCTTTCAAAATTAGACAATATCCTTTACCATCTCTTTGGATCATACGTATCACCAAATATGAGTTGATATTAATCTCAGGGATACTATCCACTACCTCTAAACCCTCTCAATCTTAGACATGGACAATAGCAATATGAGTGAGCAACCCTCCTAGAATGATAGGACTAGGGGAAGATGATCTCCCTAACCTTATTAAGTGTTTGATAAAATAAAATCCTATATTGATATTAACCTGCTCAAGCATAGCCCATAGACAAAGTAATTCATACTAACACACTACTCCCTCACTATTACTTCGTCCAAATATTGTATGCCTCAACCCGATGAAGGTAACGGAACATAGGATTAACGATGGAAGTAGTATTAGAAATGGAGGGTTCAAACTTAACATCACCACCAAGTGAATCCCACACGTCTAAACTCTGGAAATTATTAGGGTTTACTCATTTTGCCCCATATGATAATTCAAAATACGAATTAAAGTCATCAAGTATCCACTCGTAATTATCATTAAACAAACGGAATGAAATATTTCCAACTTTGAAAATATCCTTAAAATTGATAGAGCTTAAAAATTCAAAGACAATTCTAGGGTATGTGGGGTATTTCATATTCATAAGACCTTTCCATCCTATCCAATTAATCAACCATTCAACATCCTTTTATTATCGCTCATCTAATTGCTTTTCTTGATTCTAGTCTACATTGTCATTGTTGGGACCGGGTGCATGTTGACAAGGATACGGGTTCGTAAATTTTAAAATATTTACGTGCAGCGGAAGAATTAGCATAAATAATTTCTTAAATTATTTTCAACCACGTATCTAGCATGCGACCTTATGATGTGTGGACATGATCATAAATTAAAATTTTGCGAAAAGTAAACTAATTTACTTCAATACCTCGCGTAACTCGAAGTAAGGGACGAGATCCAACCGTAGCGTCCCTTGGAAGCTCCGCCTCTATTCGCGTCCACGCCGAGTTCTCTTCGGGATGACTTCACAAAGTCACGAGTTTTGTGCCGACGAGAACTACTAGATTCTCTAAAGGCATAACTAGAAGATCAAGAGAGAAGAAAGGAAACTAACCACCAAGAAACGGAATCTAAATTTCGGGAAGGAAGGAGTTGCGATCCGCTTCTTCTTCTTCTTGGTTGGCTTCTCCTTGGTGATGATGACCCACGGCAACCTCAAGGGAGGGTGGTGCGCATGGATACCATCGCGAGTTTGCTTGATTTCAAGTCCAAGGAAGAAAGTCAACTCTCCCACTAGACTCATTTCAAACTCACTCTCCATGTGTCCAATGAACTCATTTAAATAACCCTTATTGTTAGAGCCACAAATTATGTCATCGACATATACTTGGGCCACAAATATATTGTCACCATCTCTTCGTAGAAATAGTGTAGGGTCTATTTGGCCTCTAACGAAGCCCTTCTCAATTAGGAATGTTGACAACCGCTCATACCAAGCTCGGGGTGCTTGTTTAAGGCCATAAAGTACCTTTTTGAGCTTGAACACGTGGTTTGGAAATTCGGTACTCTCAAACCCCGGTGGTTGTTCAACATAGACCTCTTCTCGAATTAAACCATTTAGAAAGACCGATTTAACGTCCATTTGATATAATTTGAAACCACGATGTGCTGCAAATGCTAGCATCAATCGGATGGATTCTAATCGTGCCACAGGAGCATAGGTCTCATCATAATCAAGGCCTTCAACTTGACTGTAGCCCTTGGCTACCAAGTGTGCCTTGTTTCTAATGATTTCTCCCTTATGGTTCAATTTGTTCTTAAAGACCCATTTGGTTCCAATAATGGAGGTCTTCTTGGGTCTAGGGACTAAGTCCCAAACTTGACTTTTCTCAAATTGACCTAGTTCATCTTGCATTGCAATGATCCAGTCGGGATCATTTAATGCTTCACCAATTTTCCTAGGTTCCATTTCGGAAATTAGGGCAACTTCATTAGCCTCATTCCGGAAGAATGATCTAGTTCTAACCCCCTGATGGATGTCTCCAACAATTTGGTCTTGGGGATGACTAGAGGCTATTCTAGTTTGCCTTGGTGTTGGTGGTGCTTCTTGAACGGGTTCACCAGACACAAGTTCAGCCTCAGGATCCGGCTGATCAATGGGTTGTCTAGGTTCACCGTCATCAGACTCATCACCATCAACAACACTTGGAGTTTCATTCAAACTTAGTCTCCTAAGTTCGAGTTGAACTCCTTCTATATTTTTTGATTGATCACTTGATTTTGGAATTTCTTCAAAGACCACATCAGAAGACTCTTCAACTAATCTAGACTTCTTGTTATAGACTCGATAGACTTTGCTAACGAGGGAGTACCCGAGTAGTATCCCTTCATCAGCCTTTGCCGTGAACTTACCAAGGTGGTCCTTGGTGTTTAGAATGAACACCTTACAACCAAACACCCTAAGGTGTTTAACCGTAGGTGGTTTCCCAAACCAAAGTTCATGGGGAGTCTTTCCTAGAAACCTATGGATGAGGACTTGATTTTGCACATAGCAAGCTATATTCACAGCTTCTGCCCATAAGTAACTCGGGAGTGAGTACTCATTAAGCATGCTTCGTGCGGCCTCTTGAAGCACACGGTTCTTCCTCTCTACAACACCATTTTGTTGTGGTGTTCTAGGAGTGGAGAACTCATGCTTATAACCTCTATCTTGACAAAACTCCAAAAAACCTTTGATTTTGAAATTCACCTCCATGATCACTTCTAATTGTCTTAATGGTTGATGATTTCTCATTTTCAACTCTTCTAAAAAAGAAATGAAAACATCTAAGGTCTGGTCCTTATATTTTAAAAAGTAAGTCCATGTATATCTAGTGAAATCATCAATGATCACCAAGCAATATCTACTTCCATTCAAAGATATGATGGTACTACAATTAAATAGATCCATATGAAGTAAATCTAATGCATTGGAAGTACTTACAGCGCTCTTACCTTTATGTGCAGATTTTGTTTGCTTACCCATTTGACATGCATCACAAAGTTTACCTTTTTCATACTTGATGCTCGGTAAGCCACGGACTAGTCCCTTGTTGGCCAACTTCCGGATGTTCTTCAAGTTCACATGAGCTAGCCTCCGGTGCCAAAGGGTGGACTCTTCTTCTTTTGACATGAAACACTTAGCAGAAACATTAGTAGCACTTTTAAATGAAACTTGATAAATATTGTCTACTCTTGTTCCTACTAGTACTGTGTCCAAGGTGTCATTGTGTCTAACTAGACATTGACTTGGTTGGAAATCAATTGTGTAACCCGTGTCACACAATTGACTCACACTTAGGAGATTAAATTTCATCCCCTTGACTAGAAGAACATTTGAAATTCTAAGACATTCGGATATTTGAATGTCTCCTATCCCTATGACCTTAAGACTACCATTGTTACCAAATGATACATTACCTCTACTTTTCTTGTGAAGTGTGGTAAACAATGATCTATCCTCGGTCATGTGTTTGGAGCATCCACTATCAACGAACCAAGTTGATAGATGCTCCCCCTCAATCATAACCTACACAATTCGAAAAATAGAAGTTTTAGGTACCCAAACCTTGGGACCTAAAGCATCAACTAAACATGACTTAGGCACCCATGCCTTGACAACTTTCTTTTGAGTTTTGGGTGTCCTAGATTGTCTCATGTCAGTCCTAGACATGAGAGACACAAATGAGGGTTCCTTAGGGCGGTAACCAATACCAGCCCTATTGTAAACTGCCCTTTGGGCATTTAGGATCATATCTAGGGTCTTAGAGCTAGTTGAGAACTTCCCAAGAATATTCTTGAGCTTCTCAACCTCACTCTTCAATGATTGGTTTTCCTCTAGCAATTCATCATGCGAATCATTGACTTCCTCAACCTTAGAGGATTTCAAATTTACAATCTCATGTTTCAAAGATTTAATTTCATCTTCTAGCAATTCAACATGCAAATCATCAATGTTATCATCTCTAGAAGCCTTCAATTGATTAATTTCTAATTGCAATGCTTTAACTTTATTTTTGGACTTCTTAAGCATACTAGTTAAACATGCAATTGCTCTATAACACTTTTCAAGCTCGGGAGAAGTTACCTCTTCATCATCCGAGGATGATGAAGCCGCGTTTGAGGAGCTTGAAGATTCATCACTACCCTCCTCTCCAAGAGCCATGAGTGCCACTTGCCTTGTGCTCTTCTCCTCCTTCTCTTCATCAGATGAACTAGAGGATGACTCATCCCAAGTGACCTTCAATGCATTCTTCTTCTTCTTCTTGGATTTCTCTTCTTTTCTTTTGGATTTTTCCTCCTTCTTCTTGAGTTTCGGACATTCATTCTTAAAATGCCCTTTCCTACCACACTCAAAGTAAGAGGCATTGGTCTTATCAAGTTTGGATTCACTAGTGTTACCTCTACCCTTGAATCCCTTCTCATCATCCTTCGCACGAAGTTCGCCATTTCTGATGAAGAGGAGTCACTGCCATCTTCTTCGAAATAGGACTCGGATTCGGAAGAGGATGAAGATGAAGAGACTTCCTTCTCCTTCTTCTTCTCCTTCTTCTTCTTGTTGGTTCGGTCCCCTGCAACTAAGGCAATCCCCTTCTCCTTGGGGCCTTTGTTAGCCATTTCATGCAATTCTATCTCACAAAATAAATCATCTAACTTTACAATAGATAAATCCTTGGATACTTTGTAGGCATCTACCATGGATGACCACAAAGCATTCCTTGGAAATGCTTTCAAAACATACCTCACAAGGTCGCGATTCTCGACCTTTTCATCAATTGAATGAAGTCCATTGAGGACTTCCTTGAACCGGCTATGGAGCTCACTTACCGACTCATTCTCCTTCATGGAGAGATTTTGAAGTTGATTGAGGAACAAGTCCCTCTTGGAAATTCTAGAGTCTCGGGTGCCTTCATGTAGCTCAATGAGTTTGTTCCACAAGTCCTTTGCACATGTGAAAGGACCAACCTTGATGAGTTGGTCTTTGTTCATGCCACATTGTAGAGTGACAACCGCCTTTGCGTCGGCTTCACTTTTTCGTGTTTGTTCAGCAGTCCATCGAGAAGACTCAAGTTCTTTGCCTTCATCATCCTTAGGAGGGGTGAATCCCTCCTTCACCGCGAACCAAGTATGAATATCCATCTTCAAGTAGTATTCCATCTTTGATCTCCAATACTGAAAATCGGCGCCATCAAAGAATGGAGGTCGGGTGGTGGAGAAGCCTTCTCTCAAAGTCATCTGATTGATAACTCTCGGATGTTAAGCCGTAAACAGAGCACCAAGCTCTGATACCACTTGTTGGAAACGAGATGGCTAGAGGGGGGGGGTGAATATAGCCAATCACTTTTCTCTTTGGCACTTAACAAGTTTCTGCAACTTAGAAGTCAGTAGCACAGCGGAAAGAATAGAAAACAAGGTATGCAGAAAACTAACACACAAACAAATCAAACACAGCTAGCAAGATCGCTAACAAGGAGGATTTATAAGGTTCGGGGATAACTTGTCCCTACTCCTTGGCGTGCCCTTAAGGTGGGTGATCCCTTGATCGTCGGCAGATCAAGCCCGGGTTGGCACCGGATATAAAGCAACCTCCTTCTCGGTGGAGAAACCTCTCCACAGCGTTTCAATCACAGATAAATGTTTAAGCTCAATGAAACAATAAGAAGGATCTTACTTAAGCACTCAACAAGGACAAGAACACAGCAAGCTTCCCTGAGCTCCACCCAGTGGCGATCTCACGCAAGAACCCTTCTTCGTGTCTTCCCACTATCGGACTCCCAGCCCCTTGTTCTCTCCTTCAAGTACTCAAGTAGAGGATGATTGCTTCTCGATCGCTTGCTCAGAATGATGGAAACTTCAAGAACACAGAAAGCAGTTGTGGAGAACTCAAGGCGGCAAGAACTCAAAAACACAGGCTGTAGAACTCTGCTTCACCGAAGCTGTCTCTCGTCCCTTTTTTTTCTCCACTAAGCATCAAGTGAACTCATCTCCAGCAGCCTCCAGCTGCCTCACTGCCAACGCCAGCTACCACTGAACCCTAACTGAACTTCCTGAGCTCCCTCAGCCAAGCTTCAGTCAGCGGCTTTAGTCCTGCAGCTCCAGCCATTGCAACCTGAGATGAGAAATGGACAAACCTGCTCTAAGGAAAGCCTCCATTGACTTCTCCTTGAGTGTTTGAATCCTCCCCTGTCACCTGCAACTTAATCAGACTGTTAGAGCAGTATATCACACAGTAAATCAAATACCAGAGGTAAACATCAACGAATCGGATACGGTCAGACGCGATCAGAGCGTCTAACAGTGCAATTTGAATTAAAGTGATCGATCACCCGACCGATCAGAGCGACTCCTGATCGGTCACCAGACCGATCAGGCTAGGTCCAGACCGATCAGGCTCCATCCTGATCGGTCCCTAACGCTCAATCAGAAATCGCGATTTCTTTGTGACTTCTCCTGGATCGATCACCAGACTGATCCCAGGTTGTGGATCGATTACCCGAACGATCCACCCCTTTCTTGGGCGATTTCTGGGCTTCGCAGTCCAGACATACTGATCGGTCACCAGACCGATCAGGAAGCCTCCTGATCGGTCACCAGACCGATCAGATCATGACCAGACCGATCAGGCTCCGTCCTGATCGATCATAGAGAGGAACCTGCGACGCTTGATCGTTCTCTGGAACGATCTACACAGTGATCCTGATCGGTCACTAGACCGATCGGATGCAGATCAGCAGGGGAACTCAACCTCACTGGTTTGCTCCCTAATCGGTCACCAGACCGATCAGGAGCCAAGTAGTGGGTGAAACACGCACTCCTTGATCGGTCACCGGATCGATCAGGAGCAGTACAGTAGGTTCCCAACCTCACTGTGTGCTCCCTGATCGGTCACCAGACCGGTCAGTCGTTGCTAGATCGGTCACCAGACCGATCCACAACAGGACAGCGTGTCAGCTTCCCTGACCGATCCAGGGACTTAAACTTAGCCCTCCAAGCTAAGTTTCCATCCACCTTAGCCCTCCAAGCTAAGGATTTTTCACCTAACCCTCCAAGTTGGGAATTTGCACCTAACCCTCCAAGTTAGGACTTTTCACCTAGCCCTCCAAGCTAGGACTTTTCACCTAGCCCTCCAAGCTAGGACTTTTGACACAACTCTTCCGGATTAGGACTTTCCAAACCTAGCCCTCCAAGCTAGGACTTGACCCTCCAAGCCAGGACTTTTTCACCTAATTCTCCAGGATGGGAATTTGCACCTAACCCTCCAAGTTAGGACTTTTCACCTAGCCCTCCAAGCTAGGACTTTTCACCCAACCTTTCCGAATTAGGACTTTTCCAACACCTAGCCTCCCAGACTAGGACTTTTCAATACCTAACCCTCCAGATTAGGATTTTCCAACACCTAGCCTCCCAGACTAGGACTTTTCAACACCTAACCCTTCAGGTTAGGATTTTCCAATACCTAGCCTCCCAGACTAGGATTTTCCATACCATGCATGATCCCCGACCAGGACTTAATCATAATCATCAAAATCATAATTAACCTAAACTAAAATCGATGTCAACACCAAAACAACAATCAAGGCCAGACTGCATCAACAAATTGATCCGATCGATGAATCTAAGAAGACACAAGAAAATCCTAAGGTTTTCTCTCCTCCTCCCTTCCTCTCTCTCTCATTCGGTGTGCCAACTCATGCGTGGAGTCTTTCTTCTCCGGAGCTCAGGCCGAGGTTGGCAAAATTACCTCTAGGCAATTGTGGCGCCAAGGCAAATTGCCTCAGTGCAATTGTTGGCGCCAGGGAAATTGCCTCAACGAGGCAATGGCGGCCCAAGGGCAAATTGCCTCGGGGCAATTGCCGGCGCCAGGGCAATTGCCTCAGTGAGGTAATTGCGGCACCAGGGCAATTGCCTCAATTGCCGGTGCCAATTGGTGGCAATTACCGGTGCCAATTGGTGAGGCAATTACCTTGGAAATTGCCGTGAGGCAGTTGTAATTGCCGTGAGTCTTCCTCGGGGAGAGGAGACAACGAGTTGCCTCATGTTTGTGGCATGACAACTTTATCCGAGTTGCTTAGAAGAACACAAGTTGGAGTTGTGGAGTTGCTCAGAACACAAGTTGCTCGTGCAACTTGGAGTTGCTCAGATCACAAGAGCTCCAAGATACTTGTTGTTCAGGCGTTGGCAGTGGAGGAAAGAATCAATTGGGTTTGTGTTTGGATTATCTCCTTGGAGTGGCCGACGGCATCCCTTTGGCTAGGGATTGGTTGGTGCAAGGAGAAGGGATCAACTTGGTGACCACAGGTCTTGGTAGATCGTCGCCCACATGACGTCCAAGTGGGCAGGGTCATACGGTAGAAGATCGTAAGGTAATGGAAGGTATATTCTTCCTTGGCTCCTTTCATTCTTATTTGTGCTTTATTCATTCGTCTCGTCATTTTATGTTAATTTTTAAATTGTTTTGATTTTGTATCATAGCCAATAATTAAATAATTGGACCCCGACCATAAACATAACAGCTGACGATCAACTCGTCGCCTTTTTTGCGGTCGAACGGTCGAGCAAATCATAAGGCCGATTTTGGTAATTGACCAAGTTGTGATTTGGATTGTTCGATACGGCACGAGACGGTCAATGGGAGACGGCTCTCCATTCAGATTGGATTTTTAATCCGTAGACATGGAGAGGTCTCTCGGATCGACCATGTATTTGCTTAGGAAACTCGCCAAGCCATACCCAACAATTGGTATCAGAGTTGAGGTTTCTGGCTTTGTGTGTTTAGGATTGATTAATTTTTGTAATTTTCATACATTTTATTTTGCTGGATGATGTGTGGATGTCCGTAGGCTAACTTTGTGTTGCAGGCTGTTGGTGCAGGAAGCACCATATTGAACCTTGTTTTGATATTGGCAAAGGATTCAAAGTTAAGTACTATTTGTGATCTAACGATGTTCACTGAGTGTGCAGAAACAAAGTCCTAGCGAAGGGCTGCTAGGCACCTGGTGAAGGACTGCCAGGAAATAAAGTCCTAGCGAAGGGCTGCCAGGCACCTGGCGAAGGACTGCCAGGAAACAAAGTCCTAGCGAAGGGCTGCTAGGCACCTGGCGAAGGAATGCCAGGATACAAAGCCCTAGCGAAGGACTGCTAGGCACCTGGCGAAGGAATGCCAGGACACGAAGACCTGGCGAAGGACTGTTGGGCACCAGGCGAAGGATTGCTTGGTACTGAAGACCTGGCGAAGGACTGCTGGGCAAAAGTCCAACCGGAGGAGCCGATTGGCAACAGGTAAATTCTCCTGAGAGGAGTAGGTGAGGACGCGTTCCCCGTCGAGGGAACAATAGGCGTCGGCTCGACCTAGGGTTCCATTTTGGAGACCCAAAGTCAGAACCAAGATAGCTAAGGTTGTATAATCATAACATATTCTTGTTTTATTGTATTTGCAACTAACCCTGGATGTAGGACCAAAGGAACGAGTCTCTGCAGCTCAGAACGCCTCAAAGGAGAGCGGCAGTAGCTGAGCAGGGCGCCCCGGAGGTCCCGGGCGCCCCCAAGGTCAAAGCAAAGCAGTAAACGAAGAAAACGGCTCAAAGGCTTACTGGTCACGGGCGCCCCCTGTGTCCCGGGTGCCCCTAGCGTCCCGGGCGCCCCCAGTGCCCAGGGCGCCCTGGGTCCAAGCCAACGAAGCGGATAAAGATCATCCAGCCGAGAAGCCCGCTGAAAGAGTCAACCAGGGCGCCCCCAGCGTCTCGGGCGCCCCCACAGTCAACTCTCAGCCCTATTCGAGTGGGATAAGGGCTGACCGAGAGTTGCTCGGATCGGGTGACACGTGGGGGGGGGGGCGCCCCCAACGTTCAGGGTGCCCTAGGAGGCTATAAAAAGCCCCTCGACCTCAAGGCTTCAAAACAACAACTGCTTCCAACGCCAATACGCTCTTCTACTCAAACGCTTTGCTCCGGAAACCTCCCAACTCGAGATACAAGCGCCGACGACGTCCCTCTGCTCTGAGATACATTCCACACCGGATGTCAGTAACGAAGAGCTGTCCTTTTAAGTTTATTGTACTGCAATTGTAATATCTGCTTGTAAACTGTTTTGCGCACATATAGAATTGCTCGCAGTAAACGGTCAACGACCGTGGGCCTTGGAGTAGGAGCCGACCATGACTCCGAACCAAGTAAAATCTTGGTGTTTGTGTGTTATTTAGTTTTAATTTTTCCGTTGCGTATTCTCTTTTTCAATCCGAAACAATTTACGATATTCACCCCCCCTCTATCGTATTCTCTCGATCCAACAAGTGGTATCAGAGCGGGGAAGCTCAAATTTGGTGCAACCACCAATTTGAGAATTTTTCGGATTTTCTTCAAATTGTTTTAATTTTTTTCTTTTCTTTTTCGTTAATGGAGATTGGTGCAACACCACTCGATCTTATTCGCCTTTTATTTCAAATAAAAAATATCTGTAGGTGGATTTAAAATATTCATACGCCTTTTTCAATTTTTAATTTTTATTTTTTTTACCATAAGTCAGAATTGATAAAACGATCAATTTTTGAAAATTTGTCATAAATTTTTTTTATTATTTTAATATTTTTTTTGAAATTCGTGCCACCTTAATTCGAGCAACTTTTTTTTTAACTCCTATTTTTTCATTAATCAGAATATTCATTTTCTAAAAATTTATCTCAAAAGCTTTTATTATTATTTTATTATTCTGCCTTGAAATTCGTGTAACATTTTTTGGGCTATTTTTTCTCTCTCTCCCGCACTACTAATCCAAGACCAAGTCTTGGTACATTTCTATTTTTTCTCTTTGTGTGCAAGAATTATCCTTAATGGCCAATCAAGAATGGAACAGTGTTCGTCCGCCTCTATTCTCTGGCGAGAACTTCAGAACCTGGAAGGGGCTAATGGAATCCCACCTAAAGGCCCATCTAGAGTTATGGATGATAATCCAAACGGGGTTTACAGTACCTATAGAAGATGGAATGTCGGTTGCCTGGGATAAAATGGACGAACCAACTTTGAGGAAGATCGAGACAGATGCAAAGGCGACTGCAATCCTACAATGTGGCCTAACCAAGGAGCAACTAGAACTAGTAGGTCCATTCAGATGTGCGAGAGAAATTTGGGAAAAATTGATTAACCTTCATCAAGAGATCTCAGAAGAAGAAGAAGATCATGAAGGATCGATTTAGGCGTGTAGAGGGGGGGGGGTGAATGCAGTTTTTCGGATTGTTCCGATCTCTACAGAGTTGTTAGCGCAGCGGAAATAATATGTAAAAGAAATAGACAATGCTAACACTTATCGTGTAACGACCCGGAAAATTTTCTCAATATTTTCTTTAAAATATTGATCATGTCTAGATAGTGTTTGAGGAACCTAGAGATACTAGTACGAATTTTAGCCTAGTTATCCATGATTTTCCCATTTAAATTAAGAAGCTAAATACTAATGGGCCTTATATGTGTACAATGTATGTTAGCGTAACGCCGCTTTCTCGCCACACCATAAGGTGTGGGAAAAAGGCGGGCATTACAGGTCGGTATCAGAGCAGTTGCCATCTCACTACACACACATCAAGCCTTCTTCCTGCCGCTTCCAAGTAAGTACTTTTATGCATATTTGATTTCTTTCTTTATGATTCTGGAATAAGCAAGTATGGATGATACCTTATGATTCTAGAATATGCAAGTATGAATGATACTTTATAATAGCAAGTACTTCTGGGATATGTAATGTGAACAACACTTTACCTTATTTTTATGAAATTAATACTTTAGAATTTAATATGGAGGGTAGGAATAACCTAACTAAGTTAGATAAGTGCTATAGAGGTAATTTCTCCCGAGTTAGATAAGTGCTATAGAGCTATCGCATGCCTAACTAAGTTGCTTAAGAAATCCAAGGCAAAAGTTAAATCATTAAGATTAGAAGTAAAGGAATTGAAAACCTCTAAGGATGAGGTAATTGATGACTCACATGTTAAGACCCTTGAGAATGACAATAAGGACTTGAGGAGCAAAATTGAGGATCTCAAGAATATTCTTGAGAAGTTTTCAACTAGCTCTAAAACCCTAGACATGATCTTGAACTCCCAAAGGGCGGTTTATAACAAGGCCGGTATAGGTTACCGACCTAAAGAATCAACCTTTGTATCCTTAATGTCTAGAACCCATTTTAGATCATCAAATGATTCTAAGGTTCAAAAAGTCAAAAAGAAATTGACTAAGGCATGGGTGCCAAAGTCATTCATTGTAGATTCCTTAGGTCCCAAAATTTGGGTACCTAAAACCTCAATATTTAGAATTGTATAAGCATTAATTGAGGGGGAGCATCTATCAACATAGGTTGTTGATAAGTGGTGCTCCAAACCCAAGGCTAAGGTTACACTAGTTTCAAAATAAGTCAACAAGCCTTGGAAACTGTTTTTATATATTGCATGAAGGGTTTAGATTAACACATAACTTGCTCTTGCCATGGATTACTTAGGATAATAAGTTTTACTTGTTGCAATTTATGTTTTCCTGCAAGTTATGGTGTATGATATGCCTTGTCTCAAGCTTAAAGCATTTTGTTTGGTGAACATGATTGAGTATGTCATGATTCTCTTGTACGTGTTATACAACATGAAGAAATGCTAAGGAAAATATCAATACAGGCTCCATCAACAGGCTCGACCACTGTTACGCAAACTCCATCAACAGGCTCGACCACTGTAGTACGACAAGAAGCTTATTTGATCCAGTGGTTGAGGCTGAAATCGGAAAATTTCTCGGGTGTTGGTGAACCGTGGGACGCCCAAGCGTGGTTCAAAACCGTAGAGAGTACAATGGAGCTGCTGGACTGGCCTGAACATGAGAAGATCAAGTGTGCATCATTCTGCCTTTCTGGGGATGCTAGAATGTGGTGGGAAAGGGTCAAGGCCAAGAGACAGGTGAACCAGATGACGTGGTCAGATTTCGAATCAGAGTTCTTCGAAGAATTCTTCAATATGCGTGTCACAAACAAATATTATGACGAGTTCACGGAATTCCGACAGGGCAACCTCTCGGTCGATGAAGCTGTAAAGAAATTTAACCGATTGGCTCGTCTATGCCCTGAGCTGGTTCGCACTGAGAAAGAAAGGGTCCAACTTATGTTGAAGATGTTGCGGCCCGAAATAGCTCTGAACGTAGCCGGTGGAGTTAACAGACCGCAGACTGCAGAGGAGCTGTTTAGTAGTGCCCTACTCACCGAACATTACCTAAACAATATCAACCAACAAAGGAAGGCATTAAATGAAAGTAAGAATCAAGTTCACTCTGGGATTCTCGATTCGTTATCTTTCATTATGCCTAATGTTCCTTCCTTTTATTAACACTCAGGGGGTCAGAAACCTCAGAGTACCAACGCTAAATGGAAAGGAAACCAGGGTGGTAAACGGCTGCCATTGAACAACCCCCAAGGGGGCCCAGCAAATAAACAGTCCCGGTTTCCCCTGTGTGCTACATGCGGGAAAATACACCCCGGGGAATGCCACAAAGGTACGAAACGGTGTTTCATCTGTGGAGTGGAAGGGCACATGGCCTCTTACTGTCCTACCAGGAACCAGGCACCTCCCCAATAGCTTGTTCAGTACCAGGGTTAGCTCCTGATAGAGAGGTGGAATTCGAGATCGAATTAGTTCCTGGTACTAACCCGATCTCCAAGGCACCCTACCGTATGGCGCCGGTTGAATTGAAGGAACTTCAAGAACAGCTACAGGAGTTGCTCAATAAGGGACTTATTCGCCCTAGTCATTCCCCATGGGGAGCTCCGGTACTGTTTGTGAAGAAGAAAGACGGATCTATGCGAATGTGCATAGATTATCGAGCACTGAACAATGTAACGATCAAGAACAGGTATCCCCTTCCGAGGATAGACGACCTGTTTGACCAATTAAAAGGAGCTACCATGTTCTCAAAAATCGATCTGAGGTCTGGTTATCATCAAGTCAAAGTAAAACAGGATGATATCTCGAAGACGGCCTTCCGGACAAGGTACGGGCATTTTGAGTTTGTTGTCATGACCTTCGGCGTGACCAATGCTCCTGCTATGTTTATGGACCTTATGAATCGGGTGTTCTTGTCTTTTCTCGACAAATTTGTAATCGTCTTCATCGACGATATCCTTATTTATTCAAGAGACCAAGAAGAGCACGCCAAGCATCTGAGGATAGTACTACAGACTCTTCGGGAAAAACAACTGTACGCCAAGCTCTCCAAATGTGAGTTCTAGCTTGACCAAGTGGGCTTTTTGGGCCATATTATTTCCAAAGATGGGGTTATGATAGACCCAACAAAGATTGACTGGAGCCGGCCGAGGAACGCCAGCGAAATCAGAAGTTTTCTTGGGCTGGCGGGCTACTATCAGAAATTTATGGAGGACTTCGCAAGAATTGCAGCCCCTCTAACAGCTCTCACCCGGCAGGATAAGAAATATGAATGGACGGAAAACTGCGAAAAGAGTTTCTTGGAGCTAAAAAGGAGACTTACAAGTGTTCCAATTCTTACCCTTCCGGAAAATAACTAGGGCTTCGACATGTATACTGACGCCTCCCGACTGGGACTTGGAGCTGTGCTTATTCAGAATGGTAAAGTCATTGCCTACGCCTCTAGACAACTTAAAGAACATGAACAGAATTACCCTACCCACAATCTAGAATTAGCCGCTGTGGTCTTCGCTCTTAAGATATGGAGGCACTATCTGTATGGAGCGCAGTGTAGGATTTATACAGACCACCAGAGCCTGCGGTATTTCTTCACTCAGAAGGACCTAAATATGAGACAACGCCGGTGGCTGGAGTTGTTAAAGGACTACGACTGCGAGATCTTCTACCATCCAGGAAAGGCAAACAAAGTGGCCGATGCACTCAGCCGGAAGTCAAGTTCCACCTTGATGCCCATATCTAGATCACCCCGACCACTCGAAAGGGAAATTATGAAGTCTGGGATCGTGGTCATCTCCGGATGGCTTTCTACTATAACATTATCACCGACGCTGTTCGAGGACATATTGGACAAACAAGATGGTGATCCGAGCCTTCAGAGAATCAAACGGGAAATCCTAGAAGGAAAGGGTGATGGTTTTCATATCGCCAACGGGGGAGTACTCTATCTTAGGGATTGTCTATGTATTCCTAATGATCTGGGGCTGCGGAGTGCGATATTAGTGGAAGCTCACGAAACCCCTTATTCGATGCATCCGGGATCCACCAAGATGTATCAAGACCTGAAAGAGAAATTCTGGTGGTCCGGTATGAAGAGAGATGTGGCTCAGCATGTTGGCACTTGCCTGACCTGCCAACGACTGAAGGCAGAGCACCAGCGACCCGGAGGAGTTCTGCAGCCACTTCCGATTCCGGAATGGAAATGAGAAGATATCTCTATGGATTTTGTTTCAGGACTTCCCAAGACTACAAGTGGATATGATGCAGTATGGGTAATTGTGGACAGGTTAACAAAGTCTGCTCATTTCCTAGCAATCAAGATGACTTATTCGATTGAGCTACTAGCTCAATTATATGCTAAGGAGATAATCAGACTCCATGGAGTTCCCAAGACCATCATCTCAGATAGGGATGGTCGCTTTACTTCACATTTTTGGAAATGTGTCCAGAAGTCCCTCGGCACTAAATTACGATTCAGTACAGCTTTTCATCCTCAGACTGACGGGCAAACTGAACGAGTGAATCAAGTGCTGGAAGACATGTTACGGGCTTGTGCTCTGGATTTCAATGGGAGTTGGTGCCGATATCTATGTTTAGCGGAATTTGCTTACAATAATAGCTACCAAGCTACTATCGGCATGACACCTTATGAAGCTTTGTACGGGAGGAGATGTAGGTCCCCGATCTTTTGGTATGAAGGCGGTGAAAAGAAGGCGATGGGGCTCACGACGGACCTTATCGACGACACCACCCGAGCTATACAGAACATTCGACCACGGATAGAAGCTGCTCAGAGTCGGCAGAAGAGTTATGCAGATGTCTGGCGTAGGCCACTGGAATTCAATATTGGGGACCTGGTATTCCTCAAAGTGGCTCCTATGAAAGGGGTAACGAGATTCGGGAAGAAAGGGAAACTGAGTCCGCGTTATGTGGGACCGTATCCGATACTGGAAAGAGTCGGCAAGGTAGCATATGAGCTAGAGCTGCCTCCAGAGATGTCGGCTATCCATAACGTGTTCCATGTGTCAATGCTCAAGAAGTGTGTTCTAAACACAGTGTTAGTGATATGAGAGAAGTGTCCTAAGGCAATCGCCTTATGATGTAAACATTTATATTAATAAATGATAATTCACTATTTGAGTATACATGTTTTGTGTATTTGATTGGGATCTTAAACTCATCTACTGAATGTCCGCAATATAACTCACAGCATAAGAGAATTTGTGATGGGATCACAACTAGTGATTATCTCTAAATGTGCAATTGTGAAGTATTGAAATTATCCCTAGTCGATGAATTGATAAAAACGGACACTATCAATTCTGTTGAGACTAGCATGGGTTATTCTCTAATCAGCTGATTCTTACTGGCTGGTGACATTGGGATGTCCGGAGATAAACATGGATGCTAGTTAAGGGAACTAGTTCATTGGAGTGACTAGCTGTAAGACTTCATATGAGAATCTACATGTAGATATGTCAATGAAGTTCTTACTGCAGCTTAAGTGCGATGTTCCTTTGACTTGCGGTGTTCAAGTCATCTTGGTCATGGAGACTTATACTTTAACATCTTAAGCAAGCATCTCCAAGGAGGTGTGGACCCAGGATGATTGGGTATGAGCCGAAGTGCCCGAAGATGTTTGAATAGCCTACAAAGGATTCACCACTCCTTGCGAGGAGATGTATACCCAGGCCTATCGTCGGATTGTTACTCAAAACCTCTGGCCAGAGTATATCATGTTAAGAGTGCAAGTCTCTTAAATACATGAGAGTAATTAGAAATCCAAAGGACGAGAAAGATATTACTTGGGCTAGGTGTGACGTAGTCAGCCTAGTGGGGACTGACACAAATAGACCGTGTTCTGAACCAAGTGGGTATAAGATGGTGAAGGGAATAGGGCACGATTTAGTAGAGCTGCTGAAGGGTTTCAGAATAATTTCTTCTGAGGTCAAACCGTTGATCTTTCGATTAATTGGGGGTCATGATGTACTACTAGGTGCCACTCATGATCGTTTTATAATTTGTTGATTATAGATGGCCAACATAAATCGAAAGCCTATTTAGTCACACGCACTACGAGTAATCCGAGGGATTTAAAACGAGTTGAAAATTGGATTTTCCGATCAAGAGAAATAAGTTGAATCTGAGTTAATCAGAGGCGCAATGGAAGTTAAAATTGGCTAAGTCTTTTGAAGGCTTATTGGGCGAATTAAATGAGTTTAATTCGCGATTGGTGGGGCTTGATTGGTCGGCCAAGGAGGGTGCCAAACCCCCTTGGTTTGGCCGGCCACATTAAAAGGAGAAACCAATTAATTTTGGTTTAATTAATAAAATAAATCTAGTGCGATTTATTTTATAAATTATGGATAAATAAATTTGTATAAAGAAATTTATATATAAATAAATTTATAGAAATTTATTCTTTTATGGAAGTTAAAATAATTCATGAATTGGTTTATTTTAATTTTATAAAATCAATTATGAATTGATTTTTCCATAATAAGAAAGTTTATAAATTTCTTATAAAATTTATTCCATAATTTAAAGAGAAGAAGAATTTGTTTTATTATAAATTAGTTATAATAAGACTAGGCTTAACGGAATAAGTCATGAGAAATTTTATGAGATAAAAATTCTTATGATAACTAATTCCATTAATTCCGTTAAAAAGGAGACTTAGCGAGGGAGATGTTACTATATAAAGGAACCAAAGGCAAGCCCTTAATTCCAATTGAATTGTGGATTGATATTGAGCTCCCTCTCTCTCTCTCTTTTATTCTTTTCTCCTTCCCTTCTCCCCACCTAGGGCCGGCGCCCACCTTGAAGCATCTAGGGCCGGCGCCTCCTCTTGAGGGCTAAGGCAGGCATAACTCCTCCCATAGAAGGTGGTTGCCGTGAGCTAACAAGAAGAAGGAGAAGCCAACCAAGAAGAAGAAGAAGCGGATCACATCTCCTTCCCTCTCGGAATTCGATTCCATTTCTTGGTGGTTAGTTTCCCTTTCCTCTCTTGATCTTCTTTATTGTGCCTATAGAGAATCTAGTAGTTCTCGTCGGCACAAAACTCGTGACTTTGCGAAGTCATCCCGAAGAGAACTCGGCGTGGACGCGAATAGAGGCGGAGCTTCCAAGGGACGCTACGGTTGGATCTCATCCCTTACTTCGAGTTACGAGAGGTACTTAGTAAATTAGTTTACTTTTCCGCAAAGTTTTAATTTATGAATATGTCAACACATCATAAGGTTGCATGCTAGATACATGGTTAAAATAATTTAGGAAATTATTTTATGCTAATTCTTCCGCTGCATGTAAAAATTTAAAATTTTACGAACCCGTATCCTTGTCGACATGCACCCGGTCCCAACAGTGGTATCATTGCCGGTTAGTGTTCGACATCATTATAAAATTGTTTTGCGGAAAACTTTGTCATAATCTCAATTTTGGAAAAAATTTTCAATTATGGAAACTTTCCAATTACGATAAATTTTAGATTTAGGAATTTCAAAGTTTGGAAATCCTCATGAAATTTCGTAAACTTTTGAAATTTTTTAGTTTCTGAAATTTTATAATAATTGTGAAAACTTCCCATCTTTGGAAACTTTCCAATTTTGGAAATTTTTCTAATTTTAGAAATTTTCCAATTTTGAAAATATGTAAGTTTTCTTTGTACCAGAAACTTACAACCATTCTAAAATCTATTATGAAACCTCGCAATTTTGGGCACTTTCTTTTGAGAAAGTCTAGACAAATTTATGGATAATTAGTTGACAATTTCAAATTCGAATTGGCTTTAAATTATTAACAAAATTCTTTATTTTGGATTGAGCCTCGGGGAGCCGTCCAATTTAAAGTTAGTTGTTGTAATTTAATTTCCCAATTTTGAATGAAATTGTCGTGTTTGATTTGGTTACGTTTCCGAAATGGACCAAATTAGATTTACGACAAATTACTTTTCTTTGGGTATCTGAGCCTCGGGGAGCCACCCTTAGAAAACGATTTGTTGTAATTAATTAAATCCATGAATAAAACATGATTTAAGAGGTAATGCTCTTACATGTTGTTGTCTCCAAAATTAATTAGGAAAATGGTTTCCTATAGAGTTTTCTTAATTGAGATTTTATGAAAATAATATGTCATTGAATTAACGGAATTGCCTCTTAATTTAATAAGATTTGATTTAGAGAAATCAAAGTCTTAAACATATTATTTCCGAAATTGATTATGACAATTTAGGAAATTGTTTCCCAAAACAATTCCTTTAATAAAGTATGAAATTAGAATTAGGAAATCCGGTTCCTAATTCAATTAATGAGACTTGATAACTTAAGTCACATACATACTTTATTAAGGAAATCGTTAGTCATGACATATGTCATGAATGTGCTTAGAAAAGATGAGACCCAAAACCCCTTACAAAATATTAAGGCCAACACCTTCCATTAATATGGTTAGAATCGGAGTTTTGTTTCTCGTTTGGGTTGATGGACACATCCATGCCCAGCTTGAACCTCAACATGTTCAAACCATGAATTAGTTTATGAATAATGTAGTTGGAGTCAGAGGTCAATCCTTAGTTTTGGTTGTTGGACACATCCAAGCCTGACTAAACGGTTGAATGAGCTCCAACCATATTAAAACTATTTCTTGATTAATGGGTCAGCCTTAAGCTTGGAGCATCGATTTGTTGTGCCACAGCCAAGGTCGATGTAAAGAGAGGTGCAGTTGGGTGCTATGTATAATGTTACATACTTGTTAATGAGTTAACAACCCAATGATTTATGCAAACATTCAATTAGTTGATAGCATAAAGTGATAGTTACATATATGTGATATGTAATCGGTGTAATTACCTACCTTCATAGCTAAGAAAAACTTGATGGCCACAGTCATGGTTGTTCTTATCTATGGTTGGATATCAACCTATTTGGAGATGTTCCTACGATCTCCCGAATTGATAAAAAGGGTTAATCAATTTGAAAATAAATAGGATTTTATTAATGTATATTGATATATTCTTTAATCATTCTTCTCACATAAACTCAATTTGTATTTCTAGGATAATCACTCGATCATGTCTTCTCTAAATTTGCGTTCCATTTTGGACACCAACAAACTGACTGGGCCAAACTTCATGGACTGGCTTCGAAACCTGAGGATAGTCCTCAAGGCAGAGAAGCTTGCTTATGCCCTTGAAAATCAACTTCCCAACCATCCTCCAGAGAATGCAACTCCAGACCAATTGTTGGCCAATCAGAAACATGTGACCGATTCTGAAATGGCGGGTTGCATTATGCTAGCATCTATGGTACCTGAGCTGCAAAAGCAGCATGAGCATATGGATGCTTATACCATCATCTTCCATCTTCACGAGTTATTTGAAGAGCAGGCGAGATCCGAAAGGTTCGAGGTCTCCAGACTCCTCTTCACCTCAAAGATGCAGGAAGGCACTTCTGCCTCACAATTCGTGTTAAAGATGTTGGGGTACATTGAGCGACTGGGCACACTCGGCTTTGCAATGGATCATGAACTAAGTATTGACTTAATTCTGAATTGTCTGCCCAAAAGTTGTTCACAATTTGTGATGAACTACTGGATGAACAAGCTGGAGACTACCATTCCTGAGTTAATCAACATGCTGAAGGCTGTTGAGCCCGCTGTAAAGCAGGATCAGAAGACGGTACTGTTAGTTGGTTCCTCAAAGAATGGTTCTAAGAGGAAGGCCAAAGAACAGAATAAAGGAAAGAAGAAAAAGGCAAAAAAGACTGAAAAGAAACTAAAAGGAACTTGCCATAATTGTGGCAAGGAGGGTCACTGGCGAAGAAACTGCAAGGTTTATCTTGAGTCCTTGAAGAATAAGGCATCCGATACCCCATCATCTTCAGGTATCTTCGTTATTGAATGTCACTCTATTTCCTCAAATACCTGGGTACTTGATACTGGGTGTAGCTCACATATATGTAATGACATACAGGGGCTAAGGAATAGAAGAAGACTCGTCAAAGGAGAAGCAGATTTGCGAGTTGGGAATGGAGCAAAGATTGCTGCTGTTGCCATCGGAACATATTTGCTAAAGCTCCCCACTGGACGTGTCTTAGAATTGGATAATTGTTATTTCGTTCCTTCGTTAATAAAGAACATTGTATCTATTTCATGTTTGAATGAAAAGGGTTATCATTTAACTTTTAGTAACAATTGTTGTTACATAACTTTAAATGGCGTTCTTTATGGGAATGGAACTTTGTGTAATGGTATCTACACGTTAGATTTATCCAGTGACGTTTTCAATATCGAAGTAAGCAACATGCGTGCTCCAATAGATAATCGAATAGACTCCTACACGTGGCATTGTCGTCTCGGCCATATAAGTAAGAAACGCATGACCGAATTACACCGATGTGGAATTTTGGAATCATTTGAACCCGGTTCATTTGATACATGCGAATCATGTTTAAAAGGCAAGATGACCAAATTACCCTTTTCCGGAAAAGTAATCCAGTGGGAGAATTGCTTGGTCTAATACATACTGATGTATGTGGACCAATGTCAACTCTTGCACAAGGAAGCTATAGCTACTTCATCACCTTTATCGATGATCACTCATGATTCGGGTATGTGTTCTTGATGAAACACAAATCTGAAGCTTTTGAAAAATTCAAAGAATTCAGAAATGAAGTAGAGAAACAGCTTGGCAAAAGTATTAAGATACTTCGATCCGATCGGGGTGGTGAACACTTGAGTCAAGAGTTTCAAGATTATCTTAGGGACAATGGGATATTGTCCCAATGGACTCCGCCGTATACACCACAGCATAATGGTGTATCTGAGAGGCGCAACCGAACCTTGATGGACATGGTTAGGTCGATGATGAATCATGCAACTCTTCCAAAATCCTTTTGGGGCTATGCACTTAAGACAGCTGTTTACTTGCTAAACAGAGTCCCGACCAAGGTAGTTTCTACAACTCCGTATGAGATATGGAATAGTAAGAAACCTCACTTAACTCACCTTAAGATATGGGGTTGTCCTGCTTATGTGAAGCGGGTTGTATCAGACAAATTGGATGCTAAGTCTGATAAGTGTCTATTTATTGGATACCCTAAGGAAACGAAGGGATACCAATTCTATCATCCCTTGGAACAAAAGGTGTTTGTTTCAAGGCATGCTGTATTTCTGGAAAAAAGAATTTCTT